>UESW01004919.1:491808-576773 GCA_900491605.1 Calamus simplicifolius | reverse complement strand
TCGGTGGTTACGGTCCGACTGATCGAAATACTCGCTTGATAAGTATAAATACGGACGGAGGGTGCTGGTTTTCGCCATCTCTTTGGTCAGTTCTAGAACAGCTTTCGACATGGCTTCTCAAGGAGGAGAGTAGTCATCCAATGGTATAAGAGCGGCAATCAACGGCTCGCTGCATCCAAGGGGAGGTCGTCCCACCGTCATGGTTGACGGGCTGGCCCTGGCGTCGGCCCTTGCGAGCCATCAATGGCTTGAGAGGGTCGTCGAAGGATACATCGCTGTTACCACGAGGTAAGTCGAGGCCCTACGCTGGGTGGCGGATCGGCAAAGGGAGGAAATAACATCACTCCACCAGCAAGTCGCCGAGCTTTCCCAATGCCTGGAGGGCTTGCTGGCTTTCGGGAGTGACAGCGAGCCCTAGCGGGAGCTTTTTTACTTCTTTTTCTTTCTTTTGTCCTTCCTTCCTTTTTAATCAATGAATACAAAGTTTCATCATATTGTACATTTGTTGTTCGAAGAGCATTTGCGAACGTTGGTTGGGTTTTTCCGGCCACCCAAGTTCGAGCCAGGTCTTGTGAGACCACGGTTGGGCTTAATTAGGGCGCGCAAGCCACTCGAATCCGGACGTAGCTTGGAGGACACTTAGGTCGGTCGGGGCTTATGAGCTACCCGAATCCAAGCTAAGTTATGCACATTGTTTAGGTCGGCCGAGGCTTATGAGCTGCCCGAATCCGAAACAAGTTTTCTTGGGGGGCCACCGGTCTCTGCCCGAATCGGTGGCGGACCTAGGCGATCCTTTAGAAGGAGTCCCTTTACTTCCTCCGGAGCATCAGGAGGTCTTTGTTTTCGTATTCATTTATAGGGTATTCGAGAAGTCACCCTGCTTCAGATGATGTCTTGGGGTGCGGCTAAGGCGCGAGGACTTTGCTCCTTCGACCGATGGTTCGGTAGTCGGACGCGACCAGGGCGCGAGAGTGTCACTCAGTAGGCCCGAGGAGCTTGATAGCTAAGGTCGCTCCCTGGCTTTGGCCGAGGTTTCGAGCGGCAGGGTGTAGTCCTTGGCTTTGGCCAAGGTTTGGAGAATTTGTTGCTCGGCCCAGCCGAGGTTTGAAGAATTTGTTGCTCGGCCCAGCCGAGGTTCGGAGAATTCGTCGCTCGGCCCAGCCGAGGTTCGGAGAATTCGTCACTTGGCCCAGCCGAGGTTCGAAGAATTCGTCGCTCGGCCCAGCCGAGGTTCGGAGAATTTGTCGCTCGGATAGGTAACTTGGTCGTGCCGAGGATTGGTGAGCAGCACCTGTTTCTTTTCGCAATCTTTGGCAATGTAATGCATGATGATTCACGTTGCAAATTACGAAAATACGTGCCGACAGGAAGGTATAATAAGGTATATCAAAATGGACTTATAGAGGACATACCCTATTGACAATACTTACGGAGATTGTCCGAGTTCCACGTCCGAGGGATGGACTTTTCGTTTAAATCTTGCAGCTTGTATGTTCCTGGTCCAATAATCTCCGCCACTTGGTACGGGCCTTCCCAGTTTGGTGCCAGTTTTCATTGTTCCAGCGGTTTGGAAACAGAGGCTTTCCGGAGAACAAGATCGCCAGGCAGGAAGGCTTTCCCTTTGACTCTGGAGGCGTGGTAGCGGGCCACCCTTTGTTGATAGGCAGCCACTCTGACCCGGGTCTTCTCTCTAATCTCCTCTATCAGGTCGAGGTTGGTGCGGAGCTGTTCGTCGCTAGCTTCCTCTGAGTAGCTTTCCACCCGCAGCGAAGGGAGGCCTATCTCTACAGGGATAACAGCCTCCGTGCCAAAGGCCAACCGGAATGGGGTTTCGCCTGTGGGGACTCTCGGGGTGGTGCGGTAGGCCCATAGGATGTGGTGCAACTCATCCGCCCACCTGCCTTGGGCTCTAGAAAGACGAGCTTTGATCCCTTGAAGCAGGGACCTGTTGGTCACTTCGGCCGCTCCGTTGGCTTGCGGATGCCCGACCGAGGTGAGGTGGTGATGGATTCCATGCTCTTCGCAGAACTGGCGGAACTTAGGGTTGTGAATTTCCTGTCGTTATCAGTGATTATAGTGTGCGGGAGGCCGAAACGGCAGATGATGGACCTCCATACAAAATCTATGGCCCATGCCTCGGTTATTTGTGCAACTGCCTCGACCCATTTAGTGACGTAGTCGATGGCGATAAATAGAAATTTCCGTTGCCTCGTGGCAAGCGGGAATGGGCCGAGGATGTCCATCCCCCATTTGGCGAAGAGCCAAGCGGAGGATATAGGAACCAGGCGACGGAGGGGAGCCTTTGAATGCTTGAGTGCCTCTGGCATGGGTCGCAAGCTCGGACTAGATCGTCTGCATCCTTCTGCATAGTCGGCCAGTAGTAGCCTTGTCGCAACACCTTGTGGCATAGGGACCGGCTTCCCAGATGGTTGCCGCAAATCCCTTCATGCACTTCGCGGAGAGCATAATCTGCTTCGGACGGGCGGAGGCATCTGAGCAATGGCATGGAGAAGGATCGTTTGTAAAGTCGATCGTTGATCAGCACATACTGGGTGGCCTGCAGCTTTAGCTTTCTAGCCTCTCTCCGGTCGGGTGGAAGCGACCCTTCTTTGAGGTACTTCAGAATGGGATCAACCATGATGGTTTGGCTTCAACTTGCATTATTCGGTCAGCCTCCGCGATGCTGGGATTCTCCAGGGTCTCCAGGTGGAACTTTTGTTCGGCGTCCATTGACTCCGCGGTCGCCAATCGGGACAGTAGGTCGGCGCGGGCATTCTCAGATCTGGGAATCTGAGTGATCTCAAACTCGAAAAAATAGAGAAGTAGGCTCCGCACCTCTTGAAGATATCGAACCATGTTCGGCTCCCGAGCCTCAAACTCTCCTCGTACATGGCCAGCCACTAGCTGCGAGTCGGTGAAGGCGTTAAGTTTTTTCCACCTTCAGGTTGCGGGCGATCCGGAGACCGGCTAGCAGGGCTTCATACTCAGCTTCGTTGTTGGAGGCCGGGAAAGAGAATCAGACGCCATATTCGAAGGTTGCCCCCTATGGACTGGTGAGAACCAGGCCAGCACCGGAGCGATGAGCGTTAGATGACCCGTCGACATGGAGGAGCCACCGGGCTCCAGATTTTAGTTCTTCGGGGGAGTCTGGGGTGGAACCGTCCTCCGGGATGGTACACTCGAGGAGGAAATCGGCTAGCACCTAAGCTTTGATGACTGGGCAAGGCTGAAAGTGGATGTCATGCTCGCTCAACTCGACGGCCCATTTGTTTATTCTTCCTGATGTCTCGGGGCGGTGGACTACCGCCTTGATGGGTTGATCGGTCAGGACCGTCACAGAATGTGCCTGGAAGTACGGTCGCAGCTTCCGAACTGAGTGATTAAGGCCAACACCATCTTCTCGATTCTGCTATATCTTGTCTCCGCATCGCGGAGTAGCTTGCTGACATAGTAAATCGGCTTTTGGACCTTGCTTTCCTCTCTGACCAGCACCGAACAGACGACACCTTCTGAAACAGCCAAGTACAAGAATAGGGTCTCGCCCGGGCTCGGACTGCTGAGGAGTGGGGTGACCGAGGTATTTCTTGAGATCTTGAAATGATTTTTGGCATTCAGGAGTCCACCGAAAGTTCTTAGCCGACCGGAGGGTTTTGAAGAAGGGGAGGCATCTCTCGGCCGAACGCGCCACAAAGCGGTTAAGAGCCGCTATCCTCCCGGTTAGGCGCTGGACCTCTTTAATAGATGCCGGGGGCACCATTTGTTGGAGAGCTTGAATCTTTGGGGGTTAGCTTCGATACCTCGCTGGGAGACCATGAAGCCGAGAAACTTCCCGGAGTTAACGCCGAAGGCACATTTGGTCGGATTGAGCTCATCCCATACTTGCGCAGCATTGCAAAGCTCTCTGAGAGGTCCTCGACATGTCATGATGCTTCTTTGCTCTTGGCCAGCATGTCGTCCACGTACACCTCCATATTCTGGCCGATTTGCTCCTTGAATACTTTGTTAACCAGCCTTTGGTAGGTGGCACCTGCATTTTTTAGACCAAAGGGCATGACGCGGTAACAGTAAGTACCTTGGTCGGTTATGAAGGCGGTCTTTTCTTCATCCTCGGGGGCCATCCGGATCTGATTGTAGCCTGAATAAGCGTCCATGAATGATAGCATTTGATGACCTGAGGTGGCGTCCACGAGCTGGTCGATCCGGGGAAGAGGGAAGCTGTCCTTCGGGCAGGCTTTGTTGAGGTCAGTAAAGTCGATGCAAATCCTCCACTTGCCATTTGACTTCTTCACCATGACGACGTTCGATAGCCAGCTTGGATAATTTACCTTCCGGACGAAGTTTGCCTTGATGAGTTTGTCTACTTCTTCTTCAACGGCCTTTTGTCGTTCCGGGGCGAAGCTCCTCTTCTTCTGCTTGACGGGCCTGTGCATCTCGTCCACGTTGAGACGATGGACGAGAACCTCGGGACCGATCCCTGGCATGTCAGAGGCGGACCAGGCGAAGATGTCAGCGTTGCTTCAGAGAACCTGATCAATCTGTGCCGAGGTTCGCCCTTGAGCAGCGACCCGATTTTTATGGTTCGGTCGGGATGAGCCTCATCCAGCGGCACCTCCTCCAGTTCCTCTGCTGGTTCTCTCGCTGTTCGGCGAATTCCTCCTGAGCGTCTAGCCCGTCAACCTCCGGCACTCTAGACCGAAGGCTAGTGACAAAGCATTGCTGAGCCATGGCTTGACTTCCTCGAACAACTCCAACTCCCTGTTCGGTGGGGAATTTCATGGATAAGTGTGGGATGGAGACAACCGCCTTGAGGGACATTAGGCCGGGCCTGCCGAATATTGCGTTGTATGGGGACCTGAGTTTGGTCATTAGGAAGTCTGTGTAAACAGTGGCCACAAGGGGCCAGGCTCCTGTGCGGACCGTCAGGGTGACGACCCCTTTCGGGACGATGACGTCGCCTGTGAATCCCATTAGGGTGGAATTCATGGCTCGAAGGTTTTCCATGAGTAGTTTCATCCTAGCAAACGCATCGAGGTATAGAACATTCACCGAACTTCCACTGTCAACAAGGATCCGACTTACATCATAGTTATTCAAATTGAGGGATACAACTAATGCATCATCATGGGGGAACTGTATCCCTTGGAGATCATCGTCGGAGAAAGAGAGCTCGCCCGTCCGCGCCTTCTTTGGCGCCGACCCTTCACCATCGTTCCTGGGGCTCGACCCGCCGGCCTCTTCGATCATGTTGATGCGGCCGATCACGGGTGGATTTGGTGAAGGAGGAGGTTGTTGAGGTTCGGGCTGGCGGTCACCTCCTTGCCCTGGCTCGGGCGCCCTCCTGAACTGATTCAGCCGCCCCGCTGGATCAGCCTCTCGATTTCATTTTTCAACTGCCAGCATTCTTCAGTATCGTGGTCGTGCTCCCGGTGGTAGCGGCAGTACTTGGTGGGGTCTCTTCGGGTCGGGTTCCCTCGGAGAGGAGCTGGCCGGGGGAGCTGACGTTCTATCTCCATGAGGATCTGCACCCGGAGCACGGTTAGTGGAGTGTAGCGATCGAATCGCCTGGGTGGGCTCCGGGAGCGATTCCTCGGCGGTAGTGGGGGAGCTCTTTGGCGGCGAGGTGGACTCGGCCGACGGGCGGGACGGTGCCTATCGAAACCTTTGGGCTCCTTCTTCTTTGCCAGCTCGGCGCGGGCGACTCTCCGCGATTCTTCGACCCTAGCGTATTTATCCACCAGGGCCATCATATCAGAGAGGTTAGGGGGGTAGCTGACTTCCATCGCCAGGTAGAAGTCGCTTTCCTTTGAGACTCCCCCCGCCAAGGCGAACATAGCCACCTCATGATTAAGGTGGTCCACCTCCAACATGGCCTTATTAAAACGGCCAAGATAATTTCTCAAGGACTCCCCCTCTCTCTGCTTGACTTCGGAGAGGGAGTCAGATCTTCGTCGATGGCGGCGGCTGCTGACGAACTGGCCAATAAAAAGATGGCTCAACTCGTCAAATGAATCAATGGAACCTGGCTTCAAGGCATTAAACCAGGTTCGGGCAGATCCTCTGAGGGTGGAGGGGAAAGCGCAGCAGAGGATCGCGTCGGATGCTCCGTGGAACATCATTATTGACCGAAAGCTGCTAAGATGGACGTCCAGGTCAGAAGAACCGTGGTAGGGTTCGACGGCTGGTAGCTTGACATGGGAGGGAATCACTTCCTCCATGATCCCTTTGGAGAAAGGATGCCCTGCTCCGCTTTGGGCTGAGACGGATGGGCCTGCTTGGCAGCGTCCAGCTCCCGACGCATCTCCTGGATCTGCCGACGGATCTCCTCTTCAGCGGTCAGAGGAGGAGCTGGGCGAGGGGATCCCAGGGACGATGTCGAATCATGGTGGGAGGACATTGGGGAGGGGGTCCAGGCTCGTCGAGATCTGGATGGATCCCTATCGTAGCCGCCTCGCGGGACTGGCTTATCCCCTCTAGGTCGATGTGGGGGGTCCGCGGCTTCATGCGGATCGGAGGAGGAAGTTGCCGGCGAAGAAGGAATTGCGGCCTCCTTATGAAGGTGTGAGCAGGAGGAGCTGTGAAGCGCTCCTGGACCAGGTGAGTCAGGGCCTGGACTTGCTGGACCAGCGAGGCGAACTGGTCCTGGGTCACCGGGATGGCTGGTGGCGATAGGGTTTCAATTGGTGGAGGCTGTGGCGCTACACTGCTCACCGGATCAGGTCTCTGGGAAGCCGCCTGGTCTTGGGCTTCAGAGGTTGCCCTCTCCGATTGGCCATTAGAGAGGTTTTACTCCAGATCGAGATCCTTATCTCCTTTCTTCAAGTTTTAACGGGACTTGAGACCCTTCCTCTAGCGTCAATCTATTGCCGCCGGGATCCGTCCTCCGACTCGAACGCAGTCAATCTCCTAGGGCGGACCTGCACATAAGTCCTCACGCGAGAGGCATTGGGGGTGGCCCTCCGCGGAAGACCCTCCGACGCTCAAGTCAGTGGAGGAAATCGGCGATCAATCAGAAAACGGGGAGGTGGATCTCTCCGGGGAGTCTCTCCAGGGGCAGCCGATCGGGAGCTCTAGAGGGAGGAGCACCGACGAGCAGCTGGGGAGAGTGGGAGAGTGAGAGTGAGCGCATACCTGAGGGAATCTGGGAGTGTCGTATTTATAGGTTGTCACCTGGATCTTGAGCGCCTTCTGGAAGGTTCGAAGGTTGTTAGGATACGGAGATAGATCGAATCAGGCCGTTGTGGGGCCGTTGGGATCCGTATCTTGTTTGTTAAGGGATCGACGGCTAGGAGAGCTCCTTGATGACTTGGGATCTGGTAGGTGCGTAGGTCCCAGGTAGCCGTATTAGGTTCTAGACCACTCTTCAACATAATTCTTTGCCTGAGATGCTATTACGATAGGTCTAGGCTCTCCTGCGCCAGGTTCCGCGGGGGTGAGTATCGGATCATGGATCTCTCGGGAAAGACGAGCTACGGGAAGCTGGGGGGAGCCGAGCTACGGAAGCTCGGGGAGAACCGAGCTATGGAAGCCCGGAGAAAGCCGAGCAATGGGAGCCCGAAGAAAGCCGAGCTATGGGAGCTTGGGGAAGCCGAGCTATGGGAAGCTCGGGGACATCATGGCGGGCGAAGGGATGGGGTCAGTCTTAGCCTCCTTGCACGAATATTGATGCAATGATGATTTTACCCCCCAACACCATTTAAGAAAGAAGGACAAGTACCAATTAGATCCCTTTTATGCAGTGATAGTTTAAGTTGGTGTGAACCTTGTTCGTTTTACTTTTTTGTAATGAAACGGATTTGTGGGTGCTATGAATCCGGCACTCGAGTCGTTGGTCGTTACAATATGGTATCAGAACTACGCATCAGCCGAAAGTGTAGGAGCTAAGTGCCACATAGGGTAAAGTGCTACATCGATGTAAGCCACCTCGTGAACCTATGGGGACTACAGGGCAAAGTGCTACATTGATGGAAGTCATCGGGCAAAGTGCTACATTAATACAAGCCACTTCTTGAACCTGTAAAGGTCATCTTTAGAATTTTGCCTGCCTAATGGTTGTGATCAATTGCTTTTGGCGACGAGGACGTTGCCTTTGTAAGGGGATAGATTGTGATACCCCTCTCAATAGTCCCATATTGAGAAATTGAGAGTTGATTGTATTGTTTATAATCAGTTAAGAAAGATGAACAAGTACCAATTAAATCTGTTTTGAGCTGTGATGGCTCAAATTGGTGTGAATCTTATCTGGCTTGCTTTCTTATAACGAAACGGATTCGTGGGTGCTATGCATCCGGGTCCGGATCATTACAAAGACAACCAATGATGATAACACAGTTGCGAACATGTCTTTATTTGTTTGTCTATTTTATAGAAACTAGGATTTGAAATCATATTTATTTTATGTTTAATTTAGATAGTTATTCCTTGCTACGTTTGTGCTTATATTTATATTTATTATAGCTGTTTGAGCCAGCGATAAGCATGTATTTGTGGCTTTTAATAGGTTCAAATCAATATAATCCATAATGAATGGCCTTCTCAAGTAAAGAAGAGAGGAATAATGAAAGAGTGGAAGATTAAGGGGAGGATGTTGCAAATGTTGAAAATTTCTTATATTTTTATATGAATTAAATTTATATATTATGCAGTAAAAAATAAATAAATATAAATTTAATTTTTAAAGTTTAAAATTCTTAAAAAATTAATTCAGTTAATAAAATTAAATCTGAAATTAATTCTGAATTATACCTATAGTCTTTATTAGGGATGAAGATTGATAAAGTCGGTAAACAATTTATCGCTAACCGTCAATGCGTTCGGTCTCTAATGGTGATCCAAGATTTTTGGATGATGTCCTCTTAGGATTGGATGATGACCTTCCAACAAGGGGTACTAGCGTCTCTTTTCTTCTTCAATTGATTTACCAAATCAAGAGAGAATGATTCTCTAACCAAGATCCAATCTTAAACTAGAGAGAGGATGTGGGGCATCAAGAGAGAGAAAGGACGTTCTAAAGAGAGAAAGGCATCATAGAGAAAGAAAATGGGGTGTGGGCATCCAAGAGAGAGGGAAAGAAGGAGTTAGGCGTATGTTTTCAGAGGGCATCTCTCTCCTTTTATTTAATGAAGAGAGATCGTGTGGTTCCACAAAAAAAAGGAATTTTGTTCCAACCATCCAACCATACAACCATATCAAGTTGATAATAAAATATCCTAACAAATTTAGGATATTTATTATCATGATCATGTTAGGATTACAACCACCAAACAGCATTCTTAAAAAACAAGAAATTCGTTATCCCATGAAACCAACTCCTCAACCTTGGATTTGCCTTCATTATGATGCCCAAATCATGGGTATTCCCTTCTCCATGACGTAGAGATGGGTCATGTCCATCATATAGGCATGGATCCATCCTTTATGTGGCACGATCTCGGCCCTTGGTTCAATTAGGTTTCCATGAATCAAATCATGCCATCATATGGACCTAATTAAACACCACATTATTAATCCTAATTAATTTAAGCCATCAATTATATAAATCAAGCCTAATTGGGTATCCAATTAATGAATTTTATATGTACATCACATGTACAAAAGGTTTCCCTCCCTTGAATACAAAATACTTTCCTCAACGATGAATCCTATTCATTAATTTCATGTTCTCTTATTAAGATAGAGTCAAACTCAATCCTAATTAATTGATCATCTAATCTGAATTAAGTCCAACTTAATTTTTATTTTAACTTCATCCAAAATCTTCTTAATGCGTGTGACCCATTAGGTCCCTTGATATATTGATAATAATCATGTCCCTAATATTGACCTTAAGGATGACATGGTCAACACTTTATCCAAGTCAATTTTTTGATTAAATCAACCCTCGATCAAATCAAAAAATTCATAATTATAGATCATGAGCGGCCTCTAGCAAAGTATCATGACAACCCAAGTGTAATCATAACATTAGACTCCAGCTGATCAAGCTCTCCAGGATCAATAACTTTTGAATATAATGCCTTAAAGAATGATGATAACCGAATTATAATTGCAAAAACTTGTTTAGGCATTGATGATCTTGAAGCTATTGGAAAGACATCTTGCATCAATATGTGACCATCTTGATTTTTGAGATTAAAAATTTTTATATCTTTAAGATGCACACAACTTGAAATGTTTGATGCATATCCATTAGGTATTTTAATATTTTTCAATACTATCAAAAAATTATCTTTTTCTTGAGCAGACATTATATAAGATGCAGGAGGCAAATAAATTCTATCATTAGCAAGCATTTTGGGATGAAGCTCCGATCGGATACCTAATTCTTTTAAATCCAATCATACCAACAATGTTCTAAGCAGATTATCACAAACATTCTTTTCTATATGCATGACATCAAGATTATGCCGAATAAGATTATGTTCCCAATAAGGTAAGTCAAAGAAGATCTTCTTTTCTTCCATAAATGTTTGCTAAGCTGGTTTGTAGATGCTATCTGTACATCTTCCTTATTTTCTTTTTCAAAAAAAATATAAGGATCTTCAAATACATGTGCATCCATACTACCAATAGTCACTTCTTCTGACGATCCTTCTTGATCATTCATTCCTTTTTAAAAAAAAACTTTTAGAATTTACCTTATATGTAACTGATGGAATCTATTTGTCTATGAACATTAGTTCCAAAAGGTTGAATAGGTGCACATCCCAATTCTATGGTATCATCAAATAAATCTTTCTAAAAACGAAACGGATGATTTGGTTCTAACCATTGACAATGTCTCATATAACAAAATTTTTCTCTATGTTTTAACTAAATTAAATATGCCGAATCTACACAACAAAGACATGCAACCCGTTCCTTTGTACTCCAACAAAATAAATTGGCATATGCTAAAAAATCATTAGTAGTCCATAACAAAGCTGCCCGTAGTTTAAATGTTTCACCATTGGAAGCATATGTTGCATCGACACCTTCCCATAACATGTTCAATTTCTCTATTAAAGGTTGTAGAAAAATATCAATATCATTTTCTGAACCCTTATCACTTGGAATAACCATAGACAAGATAAGTGAAGAATGTTTCATGCACAACCATGGTGGTAAATTGTATAGTATTAGAACAACTAATCAACTGCTATATAAAATTTAGAGTCCGAAAAGGATTGAAGTCATCTGAAGCTAAACTCAACCGAACATTACGAATATTAGAGGCAAAATCAAAATGCCTAGTATTAAATACTTTTCATGCTAAACTATTTGTTGGATGTTTCAACATTCTATCCTTCTTACGCCCTTCATCATGTCATTTCATTAATAAAGCTATTTTTGATGATGAATATAGCATTTTCAATCGATGAATAAGAGAAAAGTAAAGCAATATTTTGTTGATTTTTTTGTACTACACAATGCATATTTTGTTTATTACATCATTCTCATCTTCTTCGTAAGTTGTTCATCGTGAAGATCTACATACATTGCATGACTCTCGATCAACATTTTCACCATAATATAACATACAGTCTTTCGAACAACTATGAATCTTTTGATATCCAAGATTCAATTTGTTGATAACTTTTTTTGCTTCATAATAAGAGGATGGTAAACCAGTGCTTTTTGAAAATGCATCCTTTAGTAACTTAAGAAGCATGGTAAAACTCTTTTTGGACCATCCATTCATATATTTTATATGGAATAAATGTATAAGAAAAGTGATCTTAAAAAATTTCAACGGCTTGGATATAATTATTTATCTGCATCTTTAATTAAATTATGATGCCGAGCTGACTCAGTAGTTCACAGTTGCATTTGCTCCTCGACAAATGTTTGTTCTATAAATGTAGAAGCATCACATATTCCAGCTGTTTCATGTGTATTAGTTGAACCTCCAAAGTTTTGAACACCATATCGAAAAGCATCTGTGATCAAACCCGTCATATCATCTCCTACAAGATTATCTTGCATATTACTTGATCCAAGATTAGACGAGGGTTGATTACTTGATATTGGCAATATAAATTCTCCATGAAAAACTCACTCTGTATAACCTCTTGTAAAACCATTCCATATCAAATGTTCTTTAATAGTTTGTGGATTTAGATAAAAACTGTTAACACATCGTTGGCATGGACATGAAATCTTTTCCTTCAAATTATTTTTATCCATACCAAATTTAATAAAATCACGAACTCTATCTAAATATTCTTTGGTATTTTTTGGTTTATTTATCCAACTTTTATCCATTTTAAGATAAAATGATTGATAAACAACCAACTTTTATTCAATATGTATCATAGTTCAGAGCCTCATCTAGAAAAGCTATTTAGAAAGCTATCACAGTATTAGATAAACAACCAAACATTCTGCACATATTTCATCATCATAAATGTTCAACATTTAGAATCATAGGCATATGTGATAATAAATAGTAATGTTAAAATCTAAATAAGCATAACACAATCATATTTAATCATAAATGATAATCATTTTGTATATAATAAGTACAATCATCATGCTCAATAGTATGCAACATCATTAGCACATGCAACATTATTAGTATGCAATATCATTAGCATATTTTTAAAGTGAGTAGATACAATTATTTAAAGTATTATTTATTTTTATGTAAATATTTAAAAACTAAAAATTTATTCTGTCGGCTTAATTTTTACCTCAATGAATTATTGTGGAGTAGGATAATTATACTTTGAGCAAATCTTAGGCCTAGGGCATGTTGAGCTCATGCCTAATTTTTGAAAAAAAAATTCAGGCCTAACTCAAGGAGGAGAGCTCTTCGAACCTCCCTAGCCATGGGAGCTCCAAGTTCTCTCCTGCCATCGTGACGGAGTCCCTTCCAACAACTCTGAGCCCAACATCTCTCCTGAGCTCAAGTCCCACGAAGGCAACCCCCTGCCTCAGGGCCGCGAGCTGATGCTCGTGGGCCAAGACGCCCCCATGAATGCACCGGCGGCGGAGGCAGAGCCAAAGCCGATGACAGAGAAACCAAAATGGCGGGCAGCCCGACGATGGGAAGACTGGACTCCACCAGAGGGCCTGAAAGCATTCGTACGGGAGAGGCAATCTGACAAGACCAAGGGAACCAAAGATACAGTTCGTCTCCATCTTCCCTTGCTTCAGTTCTTTCCTTCACATTGTTCTTCTCCTCTTTGTTTTCATGCATGTTATCAGGTTTTATCTTAGCATTTTGGCTTAGTTGGGCTTTGATAGAAAGGTAAGGTGAGGAGGGATGGGACATCATACCTTCGTCGGAGGAGAGTCGTTGGAGCTGAAGAAGCAGAAAAAGGGCTACCGACACTGTGAGGAGGGTAGGGCTTGGAAGGATTCCGGATTCGAAGATCGAGATCGAAGAGAGAAAAGATGAGAGAGGTACATGGCTAGAGTTTCCTTGGTGCGGAAGAGATAGAGCGGGGCTTCATTAATTCGAGGCCAATGCTTTAAAGTGTCGGTAAAATCTAGATTTTTTGATACATAAAAGCATCATTAAAGTCATTAATTTTTGACGCTTTTTTAAAGCGTCAGCAGGCTTTCGAGAATTCTCAACCCTACACAAATGTATCGGAGAAAAAGGGTTGTCATTCATCAAAATTGCTACAGTGACATATGTCAATATCCTTGATTTAGTCTTGCTCCTAATATGATTTTGATACGTGACACAATATGCCAACAGAATTATCTAATTTGCAAAACGTCATGTTACATTGTTGCCAAATCTCTAAGCACTTGAAGAGAATCAAGGTTTAAGGCCCTTTGATTTAGTGCATTAAGTGCACATAAGGAAAAAAAAGAAAATAAGTAGATAATTAAGACAAATAAAAGGAGAAGACTATTTTCATAAAATTAAGAGTTGCATTGATCCTCCCAATTTAACAATACAATCAGCTCATAGCTCAACAAAGGTTACGTGCTGCCAATTTGAATTTCATTTTTTTCCAAAATATTTTCTGACTTTTATAATTAGTCAGCAAATTTTCCATGAAGATGGTACTAACTGGTTCAGTTAATAAAATCACTAGAGATTGAGGTGTAGTGACCCAAGTTTGAGCCCGTCTTCTTCATAGTTTATAATCTTAATGAATTTTGAGAGATCTTGCCCAACTATTTCATCAAAAGATGTATATACTCGTGTTTGAGTCTGCATACGTGAGCTTCTTTAGTGATCCACTCAAAGTCCTAAGAATAGTCAACAAATAAGCTGTGTTTGACTTTTAGCTGGCCACCTGGCTCTTATTAATTTCCCTTCCAGCACTTAACATGCAAAAATCCAATTAATGTAGATCTTGCATCTAGTTCAAGTAGGACAGAAGAAATAATATCCTTATCTATAAATAAGAAAATTAACCACTTATTTCCAAGGTAATCAGCTATTGAACATTTTAGTTTTGATGAAATTGCAAATGTTCTAATATAACAGTTTGTGAAAACCATATCAAAATGTACTTCCAGCTACTTATTTGGATCTTGTGATGCTAATGTACTGCTAAATGAATGCTGCAGTGAGATATTGATTCCTCGCTTACATCTAGAATAGCATATATGATAATATATCCCAATATTATTGGATAGCTTTTTATTCCATGCTCGGTTCAAGGAAACCATATCAAAATCCACAGTTTTAGACTTAATATATCAACTCTCTATTTTACTCTTTCATACTCAATTCAAGGAAACAATATCTCAACATTATTGGATAGCTTTTTATTCCATAATTGATTCAAGGAAACCACATCAAATGCAAAGTTTTAGACTTAAGTATGATCGACTGTCTCCATTTACTTTGTTCCATATCATATATCTCAAATAAAAGCTACTTCTAAAGTGCGAAACAGTTTTCCACATTCTATGGTTCGTGACCTCAACGAAATAGTAGAAAAACTAGTGCAAGATAGGTTATACAGCATCGATGGGAACAATTTGATGAGTTCTGATCTTTTATCTAAGTAGATGATATATAAAAAATTGAGTTACAATCAGAAACGTTAAAGTGCGTAGGTAGCAATTGATAGATAAGAAAATATTCAGCAATTTTCCACAACAGTCATTCTATATTTAAATGTGATGGACTCCATTTGAATTTCTAAGGCCACATATTGCAGACAACCTGATCATGAAAAAAGCACTCTGATGTTTCCACTGTTTTGTCTCTGAAGATTATATTCAAGAATGAAGGTGTAGCGTTCATATGTGCATAATTCAACAGACTGATGCCCATAATAGAAAAGATCACATTGTGGACAACTGAACATGAAAAAATATTCCAATGTTTCCACTATTTTGTTTGTGAAGATTATATTCAAGAATGAAGGGTATAGCATGTATATGCGCATAAAGCAGACTGATGGTCATAGAAAAGGTCTGTGTGGACACATAGGGGCGATATTTCTCACTCAAAAGCAACAAGCATATAAAGTCTTTGTAGTGTAAGAGTGCCTTCTTATGATCAGTAGTAAACTAGAATTTTACATTCAATTACCTTCAAAACTTGCTGTTAGTACAACAGATGCTTTCAATAAATCAGCAAGGCCACAGTGTCGAATGACCTTCGGTGGCTTATATTGGTTGGCTGGTGCTCCACTCTCCATGGCCAACTCTGCTAGACTATCAAAACTACCAGGCTTTACTATAGATATTTGGACAGGACCAAGATCTCCATCAGCTCTCTTCACTCTATAAACACTCCCAAAACAACCTTCTATGGATGAGCAGCACCTTCTTAGATAAGCAATGGACCCCTCCAAATTCTCCCTCTGCAGAAGCATGCAATTCTTGCTTACTTCCACAAAAATGATGACATGTTTTAAGCCTGAACCAGAATCCAAAAATCCAGCAAACTCTACAACTTCCCCTCTGTTCCCATCTCTAAGCATAAGCTGAAAGGTTTCCATCCCAGACATTAACTCTCTTTCAGTGAAGATTTCTGAAGCCTCTTTTGGGGCTCTTGTAATGAACTGAACTTTGGGAGACGAATTATAAAATCCAACAACCTTAACAACATCACCCAAACGGTAACGGTACAATCCCCTGTAAGTGGTTGCCACCACTTCATACATCTTACCAACCTCCACGCCACAGATATCCACTGTTTGTTTTGCCTCAGAAGAAGCTCCCATTTCAAAGGGAAGGAACTCAAAGTAAGCTGCATTTGGAAGAATCACAAAGCTCGTCTCGTCTGGCGGCCGGATCCTATCCATGTTAATACCTACAGCACACTCAGAAGCGAAGTAGTCCCCACACAACAATGGAACATTCTCACCAGCATAATACTTCAGTATTGGATAGTACTGCTCCATGCTCCCTGTCGTAACGCAAGCAACATACCGCACTTCCGGCCACAGTTCACCAAGAATTCCCTTCCAATTCATTTTCCCACAAACTTCTCGAATCCTCTTCGCCATCTCCGGCTGCGGCCCGCCAAGCAATTCCTGCACTGCATCTCGCATCGCAGCATTCGTGATCTCCGGGTTGACCAAACCAGATTCTATGTCATCACATAGCTGCTCCCATTTAGATTCCATGAGACGAAATGCTCTCACCAATCCTGCCGCATATGGTGCCCGAATGCCATCCACGGATGCCGAGTTCCTGAGGCCGCAAAGAAGGTGGCAATACATTTGCTGATGATTGTCGGACCCAAGAACTACTTGCGGCGGGCTCACAATCATCGAAAGCAAGGGAGAAGGGCTTGAGCTCTTGTTGTGAAAAGGGTAAGCCGAGGCTGCCATTACTTTGAATCCACCCTTGGTCTCGGTGACATCTCCGGAATACATGAACCATAGAATCTTGTTTACGGATTGCCTTGGAGGAAATAATCTGAATTCATGGAGGAAAACATCAAAACAATGAATAAAATTAGTAATTCTAGATGAAGTGAAATTGGTAATAAAATTGTATCACCTTCGAAGAAGGGCAGAGCTCCCTTGGTGGGCTAGATTGGAAGCGGATTTGGCGTGGCTGGAATCGAAAAAAGGTATCAACTTTGGCGTCAAATTGCTAGTTCCCGAACTGGAGAACACAAAAATTTCAGAAATAAGTCAAAAAAAGGGGTGAAAATAAAGAAAAAAAGAGAGCAAAAACTAGGAAAAAAAGATGGCTCTTTTCTGAGATGGGATTGGAGAGAACCTGTAGAAGAAGCAGAGGAGGGGATCGAGGGAGAGGGAAGAGGGGGGCTCGACGCCGTCGGCGATGCGGGCGATGATATCGGTGTAGTCGTCATAGGAGGAGAGAGGGACGAGGCGGCGAAAGGCGGCAGCGTCAAGGGTGTCCGGGAGGTGGCCAGCGAGGTAGCGCTGGAGATGGGCGGCATCGGCGTTGGCCTCGAGGATCGAGCGGAGGGCCTCGAGCTGGACGCGGCGGGCGTCGCCGGTGGATTCCTCCAGCCGTCGCAGGACTTCGCTCTCCGCCATCGGCGTCCTCCCGCGGCTCGACTCGCGTGTCCGAAGCGAGGAGGTTGACTTTAGATGGACGAGGATGCCCTAATCACGCGCCGGAGGGAAACGCGGTAGATTTGGTGGGATTCTTGAGAGCGAAGTTGGGGTCACCGTCGTTGCGGTAACCGGTAGGATGGGTTTCGATTCTCGATTCTCTACATGAGATTAGCTGTCTGGTCTCAGACAGCAAGCTTTCTGTGCGAAGGCTGGTAGACAGGACGCGTAGTTTGAACTCAAGACGATGAGGTCCACCAAGGCAGCAGTGAAACAGCTTAGCAGTGTTTGGTAGAAAAAATATTATCCATAGATAAATTTATGGGATAGAGTTTATTCCCTAACTATCTCTAGGGATATCCCTTGGCTATTCCATTGATCATATTAAATATAAAAAAGTAAATCCATAGGATAACTTTTTTTTAACTCTTATTTGAAGGGATAACAAGCTATTCCTGCATTTTTTAAGGAATAAGTTGAGGGGATATCCCATGGTTAACCATGGTTAATCATGGGATATCCCTTTGGTTAACTTTATTCCCAGCTATCTCTTAGGTAGTGTTTGATAGAAAAAATATTATCCATGGATAAGTGTACGGGATAGAGTTTGTCTCCTGGCTATCTCTAGGGATATCCCTTGGCTATCCCATTAATCATATCAAATGCAAAAAGGTAAATTCATAGGATAACTTTTTTTTACTCTTATTTGGAGGGATAACCAGCTATTCCTGCATTTTCTAGGGAATAAATTGAGGGGATATCCCATGGCTAACCATGATTAACCATGGATTATCCCTTTGGTTAACTTTATTCCCAGCTATCCCTTATAGTTATAGCTTTTGGAAATAAGAAGGGATATCCAGGGGATATCCCTCTTATCCTCTATTTCAAATACTACCTTATAGTTATGGCTTTTGGGAATAAGAAGGGATATCCCCTGGATATCCCCTTTTATCCCCTATTTCAAACACTACCTTAGGATTAGGATCTTCTGGAATCTTCTGTTATGCGCCACACATGGTATGCATCACGCTCGATAATTAACTATGCATATGTATAACTATGCATGCATCAAAAATATTTTTATTTTTTTTTATTTTTTTTACTTTATAGTACAATACACAGTTTTCATGTCGTAAATGAGCTAAGTTGAACTTCAAAATAGCTAAGCCTGGTTTTTCACCTTCTAAATGAGATTGTTTGCATTTTTTATTTTATTAAAAGACCAATTCTAGACCTGTCATTAGGTCAATTTTATTGTCATCCATTTTCAAATAAATTTATTATTAAAATAGATAAATAAAATTTAAAAAATATATAATTTGAGGTCAAGTTGGGCCAACCTTTGTTTTCTTAAAAAATTTAGGCTCCCTGAAACTTTTTGATTGGGCTTAATTTTTTATTTAGGTCCATTTTATAAGCCTATGTTTAACGCCCAAGTCTTTAAAATTTTAAACTGAGCAAATCATGATTAATTCTAATTTATTTAGAAAAAAATCATTTATTAATAAAATGAACGTAACATATCAAAAGCCAATCCTTACAATTTGTACTAGCTACTTTTTGAAATAATTTAAATAAATAGCATTAAGGGAAAAAAAAATCAATAACTCTTAAAATTCTTGTGCAACATCATGATTTAATCTAACCTAAATTGCTTTTCTCGATCCAAGTAGACCTCTACCGTCATGGCCTAGATTAGGCCAATGCTTTGACTCATGCTCAATCCATTAAAAGTTTTAAGTCAAAAAATTTTACCCAAACTTGATGTTGAGGATAACATTTTTGACCCAAAGCCAACCCAACTAGGATGAGGTTAGCCTGGGTTTCCCAGTAAGCTTAACTTTTACCACCCCTAGGTTCATCATAAAGAGGAAATTGAGCTCCTAGTTGAGCCCAAGTGACTTTTTATTAAATGTTGGTGCACTGCTTAGCACTTGATCACAGAAGTGTTTCAAGATGCACCCTATATTTTTCTTCACCTTTTCCATTGTAATGATTTGATCCACCAAAAATATAATTGGGGAGGGTTTTTTCCCTCCTTTTCCTAATAAAACAATTACTATCTCGATGGTTAAAAGTAAAAATCTAGGATGCTTTTCTACATTTTATGATTTGCGTGGTTTCTTGCAAAAGGCTCTAACAAACAAAACTTTACGAAATGAATTATTATTTTCTTCTATTTTGAATGGCGGAAATTAAATTTCAATAAGTTTAATAAGTTCATATAGTTCTTTAGTCACATATTCCTTTCCTGTCGTCAAGATTTATATCCAGAAATATTGCAAGCCCAAAGTTTTAACTCTTACAATTTTTTTTTTTTTGGTACAAGAAAGGGAAAGGAGAGCTTTGCCGACCGTAGCTAGGTCCCATGCGGTTCTTTACTCGTCAGAAAATGTTCCATGCACATGCGCACCCATTCCCTCAGAAAATATTTCGTGCACGGTACGAAATTTGCGCGGTCGTTTTCGTCCGAAGGTGAGTTGATCAACCTGACCCCACCCAAGTGCGAGCAGTCAGAACAGAAAAATTAGATAGACCTTAGCCCCTTCAACACCAGAGTTTCAGCCCCAAAAATTTTATCTTAGAATTATTTGAGTCAGCCGAAGTCTCATTTTTTTAACCCGCAATGCCTTAATGGTATGAAAGAGCCTCGACCACTGAGCTATGAGCGGATAACTTTTGCAATATTGATAGGCCTTTCAACCTGCAGATGCTATGGCATGCAATGTGCGCATCCAAAGTAAGCCCAACTTGGTCAGATTCCTAAAAAGCTTCAGTCATTCTTAAAACAAACCGCAGTACCCAATTTACTTGGATTTTGACTTACGAGAGCCATCATATATCGTGCTCAGCGAATCTTCAAATTCTCTGCTGAGCTGGTGCGAACGGAACTAAACGTTTCATGCACCAGAGTAGGTCTTGGAACTTCCAAGAAGACAAAGGAACTGGAAAGTACTTGTCAGTATGGAAGTATTTACTGAGGACCTACTCTAATATTGTAATGTCTTGGCTCTTGTTTGAAGGCCACCTTCTTGCATACAGTTGTCGCAGTCGCACTTTCTTGCTTATAACTGTTGCAAATGATCAAAAAGAAATACCAGAAGATCATTATGATCATGTAAAACAAGTACCACTAATAATCATAGTCTTCATAGGAATGGGAAGGTAGCAACGTTGCATGAAATGTAACAACGTTCAGGAACAATAAAAATAAAAAAAAGACCACCTGAATCATGCTTGGTAGAAGGATGTACAGAACTCAGGCCTGCTCTCGTCAATTAATACCATAGCAGTCAGCTATCACCGGCTTGTTAGCAGAGCATAAAACACCGTAAGGCATCTCCCGAAAATGTCAACCGACAGTTCAGAAATGTGAAAACATAGACCTTTGATCTCCTGATGGAGTTGAAATCCATCAGAAATTATCTAACAAGTTTATGTTAACAAAGTTACATTATAATGTTTTCAAGCGTGTAAACATCGATGCAAACCAAATCGTTGGCGAGTCGGTAAACAAGAGATGCCCTCTTTATGCTGTGACATAAAGAAATAGAGCTTCCTGAAGTCACGAAAAGAACAATCAAATATGTAATCATGCAAACTAACTGCCCCAGAGCCATGTCAGGGAATTAACTCAGTTAAAACTGCAGAAGAGAGAAGAAAAAAGTGGAGAGAAAATGTAAAAAAAGTAGGAAAAGAAAATGAAGGAAGAGAAAATGAAGAGAGAAAAAGTGGAGAGAAAATGTAGAAAAGTAGGGAGAAAAGAAAATGGAAGAAGAAAAAATGGAAAGAAAAGAAAAGTGGAGAAAAATATTTTCTCTCTTATTTGGATGAGTGAAGGAAAATAAAGAGAAAAAAAAAGTTGATTTTACAATGACAACAATGCTCTCATTATAAATGATTAAAAAATGCATCAGTTTTTTCTTAAAGGGTCAATATCGGGATTAAAAAAAATGAAAGAGCACCCTTGAGTTTTTTCTTCGAAATCTCTCTGATTTTCGACATAAAACTTTTAGATGGAGCCCACCACTTTTTAAAAGAAAAGGAGAAGCGGTCATGTAACCACTAAATGCATTAGATTTTCAAAATGATGGATTTGCCCTTAGTGGCAAGAGAGGTTTTTTTTGTCCTCTTAAGTTTTCGATCTTTTCTCCTTAATATGATCGTTATTAGGGATTCAAAGATAACCAACGGTCGGCATTTAAGGATTTAACAATGGCTAGCATAATTGAATGAAGAGGCAATCCTAATGTGAGGAGCAGACAACGCCACTTGTACCTAAGGTGAGTATTTCTTCAAAGTTTAAATTTTGACTATATTATTTAGGATTTCGAGTTCTATGCATATAAAAAGCTGCATTTGAAATGGCTACAATAAAATATGAAATAGGCTATCTATAATAGATGCAATCTTCTGTCTCATACCCATATTTTTTAATATGTCTTTCAATTCAAAAAATAATAAAAAATCATGATCATATGAATAATTGATGCTATTTTATTTTCCTACGTATCTTTACTAAACGATATACGGTAAAACTTCTCTCTATAGTGTTTCTCAGACTATATAAAATCAAAATCATCCCTATGCCCTATAAATAACTATCAATTCCATGAATAGGCTACTTATGCAGTTCGATATTACTTTACATTTCAAAAACATATTGAACAAAAAAAAAAAACTGTAAACAACAAAGCATACTGGATCACTTTCAATGTATGAATTAATAAACACAAACATGTGCTTTATTAAAACACATTGAGACCACTTACAATTTAGAAAAATCAACACCTTTGTATGTAATTGCAAAGGTTTGATAAGGAGAATTAGTTGTTATTATGCTTAGAAATTTAGGGAATGCCACTTAAAAATCAGTAATTATATATTTGTTTAAAAAGAGATTAGATGATGTTCATGTGGTCCTAATTAATATCAGGTTCTTGCTGTCCGTAAAGTATGTATATAAAGAATTAAGAGAGAAACTAAGTGGAACGGTTGCATTTAAATGTCAAAGGAACAACCGGGATTATGGCATGGCTAAAATTTGTCATGCTCTTGTCAAGAGACCCCTAGATTTAGATTTGCAGTTGATCAAGGCAAGATGTACTCTTATAATTACAAGGTTAAAGCTAGGCAAACCTAGTGTGTTCTCTCTCGTTGATTATGTAATTTAGATTAAAAAAAAGAAACAAGTATGTCAGGGAAAAGAAGGTTGGAAAAAGAAAATAATAAGGTTGAGAAAGAATCATGACCCCAACGGCACAGATACACAAAAAGAGAACTATAAGCATATTTCAATCAATACAAAGTACCCACATTTAGAGAGAGTGCATACAATAAGAATCCATTAGTATTATCCTCCAGAAAAAATGAACAAAAAAGAGTACATCATTATTAAAGCTATTGAATTCCTCTGTGACAGCCAATTGAATCAACGAAAAGAAAAAAAGAAGAAAAAAATTGTAAAACACATTGAAAAACTACATGTTATGCAAAATGAACATCTGCTCGAACTAATTCAGCATTACTAATACATTGAGAAAGAATCTGATTTGAGTTTTATCTAGACCTTCACAAGCATAATCCCTTCCTTTTCATTGCCATCAAGCTTGATACGCTTGTACCACTTAGCGCATACCAAGTAAACTATGAAATCGATCACAGTTAATACTGCAAGTAGGAAGTAGAACCTATCGAGGTGGCCCAGGTTTAGGTTCCTTGGGATCCAACCAGGACTGTTGTCCCCTGTGCTTACTCTCAAAACAATGCTAACTATGATAATGCTCACATAATTTCCAAGAGAAATGGAAGCCATGCAGAGGGAACTCCCAAAACTCTTGATTCCATCTGGAGCTTGCCCATTGAAGAATTCCAGCTGCCCAACATACATGAAGACCTCTGATGCTCCAATCAATGCATACTGAGGGATTTGCCATAGAATGCTGAGTGAACTTGGTTTCTCAGGTACTGATACTCTCTTAAGTCTCTCCAGTTCCACAATTCCTGCAACCATCATGGCTGACATTGCAAGCACCAGCCCAAGCCCCATGCGCTGGAGTTCAGTGAGCCCCATGGGATTCTTGGTGAATCTGGCCATTATTGGCACGAGAATGCGACGATAAATAAAAATGAATACTAGGACACTGAGGATATCAAACATGGACATGCTCGCAGGGGGGATCTCGAAAGCTGCAACATTAGCGTTCATGGCAGCTCCTTGTTCAACAAATATAGAGGCCATTTGGGTGAAGACCACAGAGTAGATGATGGTACAGAGCCATATGGGAAGCATTTTCAGCACACACTTCACCTCTTCCACTTGAGTCACAGTGCACAGCCTCCAGGGATCATTCATCTTTGTTTGCATACAGTAGTTCTCTGCAGTCAGAGTTGCAGCTTTGTCTAAAAAACTGTAAAATTAGGAGACATGATTATTTGATCTCCAATCTCAAAGTAATATCTAGATAATATATAGCCAATGGAGTAATAGTCATTATGTTTAGGCACAAGAAACCTTTTAACAAATGAACTAATGCAGCTCGAGTGAAACAAGACGCAGCATATAAGTTCTGAAGCATATTACGGTGAACGACATGCAAGCATGGTATGCCGTAGAGATATATACCATCTTGTACCAGATATTATATATATATATATATATCAGTACCTAATCAAGACTCCGTATGAGCGATACACTGAATCAACCCACGTATCACTGTATCAATATGGTACCTGTTTTAGGTTCAGTACCGAGACGATGAATCTTGACTACAAGGATAGCATATTAAGCATGATTATATGAAACGTTCTTCACAGCTTACCTCAATTCATTGCTGTGGAGGATCTTCCTAGTCCCAGAAATTGTAGACTTCTTTCCCTCCACTTCGTATAGCATATCTTCATTGCTCGGGACGACGACGTCCCATTTTCGGATGGCAGCAACAAAGACCTGAGCTATTCGTGTTAAAGGGTTGCCAGATGGCTTGAAATGCCTGTAATTTGGGGTGCCCAGCAAGAACAGCAGAAGGGCTAGAAATGCCGAGCCCGCTGAAGCCCAGAACCCAATCACCCACCTGCCCGTGTCCTCGAAGTATACCAAGACGGTGTTGGAGAAGAGAGAGCCGGCATTCAGAGCCACGTAAAAGTAGCTGAAGAAAGCTACCTTGGACTTTTTTTCAGAAGGATCGGTTTCATCAAACTGGTCTGCTCCAAATGTAGCGATGGTGGGTTGGTACCCTCCATTTCCAAACGCAACTAAGTAGATTGATATATAAAAGACTGCAGTTCCGATTGCTGTTGGGGGATGGCACTCTAGTTCTCCATCTCCACATCCAGATGGCTTGACTAACAAGAGCCATGATGCTAATGATAGAAGCACCAACCCCTGTTTAGAACATAACAGAGTCATTCAAGGTCTATGTTCATCGAAGTGTCAACTTACCGCTTACGACTAATTGTTATCTAGTACAACTGGAGAGAGAACATCATGAAGAGAGCAAAAGACAATCTAACCGAAGAAAGCTATTATAGTTTTTGCCAGTTTGATGGGCATAATGTTGGTACTATATCATACCATAATGTTGATGATCTGAAATATTGCGCAGGTTAAGTACCGCCCCCAGTATGAATCGCTGAGGAATGCTCCTATGAGGGAAAATATGTAGACGGTGCCTGTCCATTTGCTAACGTTGTTTGCTGCCTCAGCGTTCTCTAATTGCAGGACCCTTGTTAAGAACAGAACTAAGTTCACACCCAGCCCAAAAAGTGCCAGTGTTGTAAGGCCATAGTTCGCTGCATAAAAATATATAAAAAAAATGACTGGTTTGCATATAAATAACAAACAAAAGGAAGAACAAAATATGGCAGTTGCAATTGATTGTGCCTTGCTAACTGGAAATGACAAGGCCTTGCACTTCAAAAAAAAAACAAAAAAGAAAAAGAAAAGCAAAGCAAAAGGAATTCTCTCAAAAAGATTGATGCAGTGTTTTAGGATCATCGCCTCAAAAATCTAAAGTTTTGCATTAAAATATTGTCTGGACAACAAGAACATATAATCAGCTCTAGTTTCTAAGGAATTTGGTAGAATATTATCTAAACAATGCAAGAAGCTAAATTTCTGCTCTGAACGCCTAGTAACTGAAGTATGTTGAGAGCGATCACAGCGTCAATAAGTTTGGAATAGTGCCAAAGACACGCATTTTCAAAATCAATCTTGTTAACCACTTCCAATGCCACTTGACCATCATTTCCTCCGAGAGAAATGCTAGTTGGACTGCAAGAAATTCGTCTCTACATTAGGGAGGTACTGCAGAATCATAGTTGCGTATGAAAGGCCAATTACTATCTTTCTCTCCTAATACTGGTTCGCCATTCTTAGTATAAACGTTGTGAACACAGAAGTAGAGTTGATCTAAAAGTTTTAACTTGGTAAAACTTTACTAAGAACACCTGACCAAGATTGCAGAAGGAATGCCAGTGGCTGGTACATGTTAGAACTTACCTAGCAAGAGAACTGCTGATTTCCACCTTCCAGTTTTTTCCCTGATTGCAGGTTTTCCCTTTTTACCAATAGAGCCATCTTCAGTCACCAGTGATATCAGTCTGTTCTTAGGGGCGTCAGCAGATTCTTCCACCTGCATGAATGAAGGAAGGGAACCAAGTAGAAATAAAGGAATAAGTGCAAAGATCAAGGATGATGGAATGAAGCACAACTTTGGTTCTTAACAAGGATTGCAGACAAGTATTATTTTATAAATCTGTAACAACTCCAACAATTTTGTTCTTTTTTTCCTCCTTTGTCCAGCTATATTTGTTCAAGCACCACTTGCCGATCTGGCATCTTAAGATATAAACCATATTATAAAACTTATGTCTTTTAATTTGAGATAAGAACTGGGCAGAAAGTTATATGGAACATATCAAGCTTTGCCAGTCCGGTATTAAAGTAATCCAAATCTGAACACAGGATAGAAAAGTCACCACCCAGCCAATTTCAACAAAACGATCCATCTAATTCCATTTTACCCCTATTGACAGGTTAGTGCCAAGAATCATGGAAAAAATGAACTTATTGCCTAGATGCATCTAGATCAATGGTGGAGTTTTTAATGTATGGAAAAGCCCAAAAGCCAACTAGCTAGTCTACCTAGCATTTAGGTAAGAAAATGCACGTCTAGGAACTAATTAATTTAACCATTTCCCAAGATGATGTATTAACAAGTAGTGGCCTTTTTAAGTTCTGATCTCACCTCTGAGGGAATGTTCCTGAGCTCTGAAGCAGCCATATCTGTAAAAAAGAACAGAGTGAGGAGAAAGGGAAAATCAGACAACTAAACCAAACATATAAGCTAAAGTTGTTGTCATATTGGAAGTGCTCTTTGTTATTGCAAGTAGCAAATTTCGTGAAGGAAAAGGAACTATCAACCAATATTTTTTTTTAAAAAAAGAGAGAGAGAGAGGGCGCAACGGCATAGGTAAATGTTTTATAGGTGAAATCATGGCAATCAAAAGAAAATAGTACAGCACATTGGCAAAAAGGCCTATCCATTGCATTTTCTATCTTCTTTTATTGTGCCATAGCATTTGCATTTGCTCTCGAATCGACATGCTCGAATCATGCAACGTATGATTTACATAAACATTAACTTTGCATCACATTATGCTATTACTCCTTTTCACCTACTAGCAAAAGTTTACTGCCAAAAGAGTAGCTCAGAAAATTTAGCTCAATCCTATTACAGACTTTGTTGAGTTCTATGACAGGTGAGAAAATTCTATATCATTGTCGTTGCTTCTACTACTACTATTGTTAGTACCAATATCAGCTATGTGACTTCCTGTTACATTACCTCGTTTTATATGGTGGGATCCCCGCTAGAGATCGGAGTAAGCCCACCAAACTCTGGCGGGGGAGAGCAAAGAGACGTCAAGAAGGAGAGCGGTGATGTCTTGAGAGGCAGTTGTCAAACAATGCAAGCCAACAATGACAATCGCGTGGTTCCAGCAATCTTATAGACAATTTACACGGCCTCCGTCGTGAGATCGAACAGAAAAAATAATGCTTCCCCCTCCACCACCTTCGCCACTCTTTTCTCACACAAGGAGTGTGATATATTTTGGAAGGTGGAGAGGTTTTGATGTAAGAGTTGAAAGGGAGGGAGGTGGAGTAGATTTTATAGTATACACTCGGGAATTTGGCAGAGGAAAGCCTTTCAGCTTCGTGTCCGGCGAAATTCTCCGCCACGTATCGGCCAGCTGTGGAGTTTGTTATACTAAGGCGCCTGAGACCCGGGACGCCGGGAAGCGGATTGGAGCTGATGGTCAAACAAGTGAGCAGAAAGTGGTCCGCCGGCAAGTGAGAACTTGGAAGGAAGGAAGAAACTTATTGCCGGTATTTGATGAATGAATGGAAATAAAAATAATTTTTTAAAAAATATGGTTTCAAAATGATAAAAATAAAAAACAATTTGAAGATATTTTTACTATTTTTTATTAAAAGAAAAAATAAAGTAAAAAAAATAAAGAATTGAGAACATGAAAACATAAGAGTTCGCGGTATTTTCTTTAATTTTTTGTCTATTCTTTTCAAAGATACTGTTTATAATGGAAAGAAAAAAAGTAATTTTTGTTTTTACTCACAAAATGCAATTTTTAAAGATCAAAGAATTAAAAATAAAAATTATTTTCAAAGTATGGAAATAGAAAATGAAAATCAAAAGCATCCTAAAAAAATCAAATGTAGCCTACATTTTGCTAGATTGATAAATATTATCCAAGCATCACTTAAATAAAAAATAATTTATCTATATTATTTTATATTGGAAAGTGGCTCCAATGTCTCTTGTTTATGTTCATTTGCATTGTAACTTTCTTATTATGTAACTAAGACCTATCTGTTTTTCCCATAATACTCTTTATTTCTAGATCTATTTTGTATATTGATCACATACTATACCTTTGTAATTGGTACCAATCTTTTTCATACCAAACGATAGTTTCATACTTTTAATACATACATTGATTATGTACAAAATTTATCTTTAAAAAAATTAATTTGGGTAGTTATTGTTTAATTAAATAATAGTATTATATCTTTTCATAAAACATTGATTGCATTCTGAACTCAATGAAAGTTAGAAGAGGATAAAGTCTAAAATCATATAACATCTTCATGTGCACACCTTGGAGTCAAGGTTGAAGAGTGGACGAAGGCAAAGAGGCTAAAGTCTAAGATTACATAGTATCTTTTTGCCTTTGTTCTTCTAGCCAACATGAGCACAAAGGTCAAGATAGGAAAAAGAAAAAAATTAATGATATAAAAAAATGATGAGAGCTATGTTTGAGTGAAGGGCAATGCCTAAGATCAGGGTGAAGATTGAGTGAAGGGTGATGCCTAAGATCATGCGTAGGGGCAAAGATTGTCTTTCTAGCTCTATTCTTTATTTTACACAATTAGCGGCCATGATGAAAGGAAACAATGTGATGTCAAGAGTAGAAAAGAAAAAAAATAATGATATTAGAAAAAAAAAAAGTAAAGAAGTTGAACTAGTTGAAAAAAATCTATTGGGCTTATCAATATCCGTTGATCTTTTGTTCAAAAATTAGATTGAGATTGTAGTAGTACCGTCTAGAATTAGGATGTGCTACAAATAAAAAGTGTAAGCAAGAATTACAAGTAAAGACAAGGATATTACAAAAATAAAAGAAAATATAACTTATTCGATGAGAAACCAACTTACCCATATCCCTGATGGATAAATTTTTCCCAGTTTTTTAAAGGTAAATGATATTCAAGATAATTTGATATATCCATTTGATTTCTTTGACTAGAGCAAAAGGACATAGGATAATTGATTAACAAAAAAAGTTTTTCAAATTGCTTATAAAACTTACCTATTGAATAGCATAGCCTAAAGAATGATTCTTTTGACGGCATCAAACTTATTTAGGAATCTATAGGCCTATTTAGTTACGAAACATGTTTCTATATTCTATCTCTAGTTTTCTTCTACATTTTTAGTTTTTTTTCTTCTATTAGAAAATTAAAAAATGCATTCATTTATTAGAAATGAGAAACAAATTTCTAATTTGAAAAATTTAAAAAAAAAAAGGTTGTGAAAGATTATGGAGGCATGGTGATGGATGGTGGAACTATGATGATGGTAATTTATTCATGTTCGTGTCAAACCAGCTTCGAGCCAAGCCATGATCGAGCTTGATTTATTTATATTCAGATCAGGCTTGAGCTCAAAATTAAGGCATGTATCAATTTCAAGCTAAGCTCAAGCAGAACATTGGTTCAGTTCGAGTCCAAGCATGACCCAACTTGATTACTAAGCCTAAACCAAGCCCAATAATTGAGCCCAAGCCCTTTGGATTTTATATCCAAGCCCCAAACTTTTTTAAGGTTTTCTGAATTCTTCTCCCTGGTTTCTCTAGAACTTTCTCCGGGTTTCAATTGTTGCTTTCACCCAACAATGATATGCGTTGTCGTCGAAGGTGGTGGCAAGGTTGGTATGGAAGTTAAGAGATGATGTGGAAGAAGTCAGTGAAGTTGTGGAGGTGGTGGTGGTCAGAAATTGGTTTTCGTTGGGGGTAGAGGTGCTGGAAGGAGAGGGCCGGATCAGAACAGAACTTGTCGGTGGCGTCGTCGACCGATTTCTACCGATGAATTTGCCAGAGGAAAAGACTTTGTGAGTCGGAGGCAAAGACTTTATGCATAGCCTCTGATGTATGAAGCCATGCATCGAGCATGCACATTGATTATATATATGCTTGTACGGGCGTGCAGCCAATGTGCATGTCCAATACACAGCTTTATGCACTGAAAGCGATGCATAAAGACTTTCATGAGGGAGTTTCGCCCCCTCAGCAGTGGGCAATGTTGTTGCTACGGTCGAGCATTGAACTTGTAGAGGTCGGTTGAGGAGGTGAGTCGGGCTACACGTCTCTGATCCATCCATTTAATTTTGCCCATCCTTAATTAATTAATTACATCAAGTGAGTGGACAGAGTGGTGATAGAGCGGCTTCTTTCCATTTTTGAATGGAGTGGATTTCGTCTATGGAGTCGTCATACTAGAACTTGCTGGCAGAGTGGATCTCCTCTTCCAGCCTAATTCCATGGTGGCAATGATTAGAAATGGTAGATGATCGCTTTGAAATGAGAGAAAAGAAGAGGATGGGAGATTAGGAAAGAAAGATCAGAGAAGAAGCAAAATCAGGCCACAATCAAGTTGGCCCATTGTTTTAATAACCTAATGGACTACTTTGCGTTCATCCAATAATAGAGACATCACATAGGATTAGTAAATGACGAATTTAAAAACTCAACTACTCAAGCATATGATTACTTTTTCTTATTACAAATGTTAACAATTTTGATAGAATTAATATATAAATTCTTAAGGATGAAAGAAATAAATTTTTTTGGATAATTGGGTTGAAAAATATTTTATTTTTGCAAACTCCTTTTTAGAAATTGCTAAAAAATTTAGTTTAAAAATTTAAATTCAAAAAAAAATTAAAATCAAAAGAAGATAAGAATCATGCCTGTATCAAGGAGTGTTAGACACTAGTTTTCGTCCAGGTTGTAGGTGATTTGTTTCCAAAGTACAACGATCCAGCTCAATCCGAATCTCCTATCATGAACACGATTGTATGGAAATGCAACCTTATAACTCTTCAAATACCCAATAAAAACTATTCACTATCAAAAAAATATAAAAAAATTATTTTTTTTTGAGAAAGAGAACAAGATTTAGGTTTGATTGATCCATTCCTAAATCCTTGAATTCCTAAAGCGTTAGCGGAACGCACGTGAGCGTTCACTGAATGCTCCTGGCGAGCGCACCCTACGCGAGCAAACTCTCGCGTGTCCTTTGTTTTTCAACTTTTTTACCAACAAATTGTCCTTAGCAGTGATCAATATTTTTTATCAACAAAAATATTGTTTCAACCAACCTCCTCACTTTCATCGGTCCTCTGATGAACTGTCATCGAACTTGCTTGCCGCTGCAAATCAACGAAGCTAACCACTATCTCTAACAACTCAAACAACCATTCTTTCTCGCTCTTCCTCTTGGTAAATCAGTGCGTTTTTCCTTCCCCCCCTATTTAGGTTTTCCTGATTGTTTTGAACAAAATTGATGGTCAGATGAATGAGAGACTGGGCGATCTTGTTATGTACCGCATCAATTTTTAGCATTTCAATCAAATATTAAGTAATACTAAAAAAAGAAAATTTCCGGCATGTTAAAATAGCCCCGAGATCCATCTCAACAAGATGGCGGGAATTTCTATTTGCACAGCTTCAATTGCCCAGTACATATCTTCAATTTTTTTTAAAAAAAATTAATTATTCTTAGAACCCTTGTCTTGCCCAGGAAAAGGAAAGAAGAGCTATGCGAGGAGAAGAAAAAATAGGGGGTTGCCGAAGAGGGAAGGAAAAGAGATAAGGCGGAAGGAAAGGACGAAGGACAGTACCAGAAAGGAGGAAGGAAAGGGGGAGGGATGCGCTGGTGCCGGATAAAGAAGGGAAAGAAAGGAGGAGATGGGATCATGAGGATGCTAAGAATAGTTTAATTTTTTTTTTTTAATTCAAGAGTGTACTGAGTAAATGGAGCGGTCCAAATAGAAATTCCCCAAGATGGCATGTGCTTGACAATTCTCAAGACGCCTCCTATTTGCCCAATCCATTTCCGAACATGTGCGGTGCGTGCACCAAACTTCGGTGACAAAGCTCACGTACTACTATCATTTTTCCACAAAAGAAAATAGGAAACAATTAGAAATTTCCAAGACTACTGACTTGGTCTAAACGTGTAGTCTTGGTCTAAACACGTACGCGCGTGGGTTCATAGCAACGACCCGCTTCACCTATAAAATATTAATATCTATTATAATTCAACACTGAAGTGCTAGATATACGGCTACTAGCTAGGTTCCACCATTTATCTCAAATACCATTGTTAATTATATATATACCAATCATTGGTCGTGGACGAGCTAAAAAATAAGCGTGGGCCGGTCCAAACCTTTACAGCCATGCAAGTTGGAGTGCCATGACCCACGAGTCATTTCTGCATGGCATAGGACTGGCACGTATCCATCAGTATTTGTCGTCATACTACCGTGAATACCGTCAAATTTTAATCAATCTTTCCTTATTTTTTTTTTGGCCACATGCCATCCCTCTCGGTTCCAGATAACGTGTATGTGTTCCACATAAAAATCAGAGTCTCAAGCCTTCTAATTAGCCCGAGAAGAAACCCCATAAAAGCTCAAATAAAGGCATAACCTCTCTCTTCTCCTACCTCAATGGCAGCGTCATCACGTCGTGATATCGAAAATTCTGAGGGACACGATCGCACCCAAAGCTCGACGAACCAGAGGCCATTGGTGATCGACAGGACCCTGTCGAGCGTGTCGAACCTCGCGCAGCTCCTCCCGACCGGCACCGTCCTCGCCTTCCAAGTTCTCTCCCCCTCCTTCTCCAACCATGGCAAGTGCTATACTTCCAACAAGTGCATCACTCTGGCGCTAGTTTTCCTTTGCACCATCGCCTGCATCGTCTTCTGTTTCACTGATAGCCTCGCGGGCACTGACAAGAAGCTATACTTTGGCATCGCTACGCCCAAGAGCTTCTACCTTTTCAACTTTGAGGGGTCCGAAGAAGAACGAAAGAAGGTGCTGGCAGACTCGCGATTGGAGAGGTTTAAAATACGGCGTTTGGACTACGTCCATGCCTTCTTCTCGATGGTAGTGTTCTTGACTATAACCTTCAGTGATACCAACATACAGCACTGCTTCTTTCCAAGTGCTGGATTGAACTCGAAGGAAATCCTTGAGAATTTGCCGCTGGGTGCCGGGTTGCTCTCGAGCATGGTGTTTGTGATCTTTCCGACCATTCGGAAGGGGATTGGATATTCTGAAGATGGTCGCAGGTCGGATCAGGATGCGTGATTCGGCAAGAGGAAACAAACAAATTATAGGAAAAAAGTTTTTTTTTTTTTTTTTTTTTTTTTTTTTTTTGGGTTGTAGGAGGGCACCCGATTTATAAATATAAATATTGATAGGCAATGTTGACTGATAGAAGAAGCAGCAGTTCTTGTATTTTTGTATCAAATTTCTGAGCCAGAAAATATTTTTGCACGATAAAAGTTGCGCTACGACGCGTTTCTATAAACGCTGCTACGTGGCATTTCTATTGCTCACCGTCCTCACCGAGGACTTTTCTTAGTGCCTCTATTACCGATCACCGTCAAGTCAAGACTCGTGGCCATATGAATGGCTCTAAATCGGGCATCGCAACTGAAGGTGAAGGTGGACGAGAAAATGACGAGCGGAGGAAGCGTTAACAGCAATGTGATTATCGACGCGGGATTTTGGAAGTGGACTCGTGAGCGTCCAATTAACATTGTCCATCTCACGGTGAGCTGTTATGAAAGCGCTTACGGTCGAAAAATAATAATAATAATACTTTGTTCGCATATCATCATAATTTTTAAAATAGAGTCGGACCGATTTAATCAAAAATTGATAGCCTGATCCAATTTTATTATTAAAATTTATTTTTATATGATTTAGTAAAAATTAAAAAAATTATTAAACCAATTATTGCCGTCGGGATCCGTCCTCTGACTCGGGCGCAGTCGATCACTAGGGGCGGACCTGCACACAAGTCCTCGCGCGAGAGGCATTGGGGGTGGCCCTCTACGGAAGACCCTCCGATGCTCAAGTCAGTGGAGAGGAAATCGGCGATCAATCAGAAAACTAGGAGATGGATCCCTCCGGAGAGTCTCTCCGGGGGCGGCCAATCGGAAGCTCTAAGGGGGCGAGAGCTCCGACGAGCAGCAGGAGAGTGGGGGTGAGGGTGTGAGCGCGTGCGTACCTGAGGAAATCAGCCAGCGTAATATTTATAGGCTGTCACCTGTATCATGAGCGCCTTCTGGAAGGTTCAGAGGTTGTTAGGATACGGGGGTGGATCGAATCAGGCCGTTGTGGGGCTGTTGGTATCCATATCCGGTCTGTTAGGGGATCGACGGCTAGGAGAGCTCCTTGATGGCTTGAGATCTGATAGGTGTGTCGGCCTCAGGTAGCCTTGATAGGTCCTAGACCACTTCTCAACGTGATTCCTTGCCTAGGATGTTGTTACAGTAGGCTTAGGCTCTCCCGCGTCAGGTTCCGCGGAGGTGAGTATCGGATCGTGGGTCGTTCAGTGAAGCCGAGCCATGGAGGCTCGGGGGAAACGAGCTACAGGAAACTCGAGAGGGCCGAGCTATGGAAACTCGGGGAAACGAGCTACAAGAAGCTCGAGAGGGCCGAGCTATGGAAACTCGGGGAAACGAGCTACAGGAAGCTCGGGAGGGCCGAGCTATGAAAACTCGGGGAAACGAGCTACAGGAAGCTTGGGAGGGCCGAGCTATGGAAACTCGGAGAGCCGAGCTATGGAAGCTCGGGAAGACGAGCCATGGAAGCTTGGGAAGGCCGAGCCATGGGAGCTCGGGGAGGCCGAGCTATGGGAGCTCAGGGGAGCCGAGCTATGGAAGCTCGGGGAGGCCGAGCTATGGGAGCTCGGGGGAGCCGAGCTATGGGAGCTCGAGGAAGCCGAGCTATGGAAGCTCGGGTCGGCCGGGCTATGGGAGCTCGGGGGAGCCGAGCTATGGAAGCTCGGGGAAGCCGAGCTATGGAGGCTCGGGACGGCCGGGCTATGGGAGCTTGGGGATGCCTTGGTGGACGAAGGAAAGGGGTCGGTCTTAGCCTCCTCGCACGGATATTGATGCAATGACAATTTTACCCCTCAACACATGCCCTCCACTCCCTAGTTCGAAGCATAGGTTGGGCATAGGGAGTATAAGTCCAGGTGGCACGTTTTGGATGAGGCGATTTGGTTTAGACAGCCCGTGTAATGATGCTCTAATTAATGCGGCAGGGTCATCATGCCTTCGTGGGTAAGGCTCCTCCAAGAGTGATGGTTGGGAATACGCCACGTCGCGAATCTCGAATAATATGGCGTTTATCGAGGCGATTTCGGACACCTCGGGCGAGGTGCCTCGCCTTTTCAAGATGGCTTCCTTAGTGGGGAAGCAAAGCGGTAGCCATGCTATATATATATGTATATGTTTGCAGTATTCTCTCGTTTTATTTCCTGAAGAGTCTCGCCCTCCGCCACGCTCGCCGTTTCGCCAGGTGCTTTTCTCGGCTAAGATGACGATGAGCCCCGACGACGTAGCTTCGGAGATTGTTACTGAGGATGTGGGAAGGATTCATCAGTGGTATGGCATGCCCTCAGATGTCGTCCTGCGAGTGCCAGAGCCTGGACATAGGGTCTCGCGAGATCTGGAGAGCGGGGTCTTTGTTTATGAAGACAGCTTGAAAGCAGGCTTCCGTTTTCCTCTTCACCCCTTGGTGAAGGAAATCATGACTGACTATAACATCTGTCCGGTGATTGTGGCCCCAAACAGCTGGCGGAGCATCATCGGATTTATTTCAATGTGCCACCAAATTCGGATTGTCGCCACTCTCCCTCTTTTTCGTGCCTGTTATCATTTGATACCCGGGAGGAAATCGGAGTGGCCATATATCGGACCTCGAAGATCCTTCAACGTGATTGTTGATAAGCCGTCCTCTATCAAGGGATGGAAGAGTCGATTCGTTATCGCCGATGGGAATATTGGTTCCGACTTCCCTCGGAAATGGGGAAGCTTTGTTAGGGATGCGGAAACGCATCCGGTTTTGTCAGAGCAGGAGGAGAGAGATTTGGACGTCCTTCGCAATGGCCAAGTGTTTTCGGTCAATGATATGTTATCGGAGGGGGCCCTCTTTGCCGCTGGGCTTAGCCCCCTGGACCCGCAAGGTGAGTCCTCCCTTTTACTTTCTCCGTTGCGTGTTGCCCCGACGAACGTGTTTGGATTTAATTGCATATGTTCTGTTCTTACAGCCAAGAGGTCGGCATTGTTGAGCCTCACCAAGAGGAAGAGAGGCAAGCGCTCAGGGGAGAGCAGCGGCGTGGATAGTGGTAGGCCCGAGAAAAGGGCTCACACCTCCTCAAGGAGCTCGCCGGACGCCGGAGCGGTCATGATAGGAGCGCCGGGGGCGAAGGAGGATCCCGGGAGGACAGCTGCGATCCCTTGTCCTCCCGTATTGGAAATATCGGATAGTTCAGATGAGACTCTGTTGGCCCGTCCGGCGCGTCCCCTATGAAAGAGGAACCGACGATGGATCCGGCGGAAGCGTCGTTTCTGGGGGGCCTTCCGCCTCCACGGGGCTGCTACCGGCTCCAGTGGGGAGCAAGGGGGGGATGCAGCTGGTGGAGAGGTTCGGGAGGAGTCCGGGGGTAGCGATGCTGGATCGCCCGTAGCGGGTCAAGAAACAGGCCAGATAGAGGCCTCGGGAGAGCCTGTGGAGGAGACGCAGGTGGTTGTGACTGGAAAGGACGGGTCGGAAGAAGAAGCGCAGCAAGGCGAGAGTCCAGCAATGGGGACTTCTTCGAAAAGGATTTTGGGGAGGCTGGCGCTTGGGCTGGCCGAATTGTCCGAAGAAGCCCAAGCTAGGGCTCTGATAGAAGAAGCCGGGAGGTTGAAGGCCTCTCAGATGGAGGTCGCCCAGGTTGGTCCCTCAGACGGAGATGGTCAGCCCAGTAGCTTGAACTCTGGCGTAGAGGAGGCGTTTTCTGCCTTGATGAGGTCGGCCTTGTACCCGGGCGCGGATCCTTCGGGTAGGCCTTGTTGAGGTCGGTGAAGTCGATGCAGATCCTCCATTTGTCATTCGACTTCTTCACCATGACGACGTTTGATAGCCAGCTCGGATAATTTACCTCCCGGACGAAATTTGCCTTGATGAGTTTGTCTACCTCTTCTTCAATGGCCTTTTGTCATTCCGGGGCGAAGCCCTCTTCTTCTGCTTGACGGGCCTGTGCATCTCGTCAACGTTGAGACGATGGACAAGAATCTCGGGGCTGATCCCTGGCATGTCGGAGGCGGACCAGGCGAAGATGTCAGCGTTGCTTCGGAGGAACCTGATCAATCTGTGCCAAGACTCTCCTTTGAGCAGCGACCCGATTTTTATGGTTCGGTCGGGTCGAGCCTCATCTAATGGCACCTCCTCCAATTCCTCTGCCAGTTCTCCCCGCTGCTCGGCGAAGTCTTCACGAGCGTCTAGCCCATCAACTTCCGGCATTCTAGACTGAAGGCTTGTAACGAAGCACTGCCGAGCTATGGCTTGACTTCCTCGAATAACTCCAACTCCTCGCTCGGTGGGGAATTTCATGGACAGATGCGGGATGGAGACAACTGCCTTGAGGGACATCAGGCCCAGCCTGCTGAATATTGCGTTGTACGGAGATATGAGGTCGGTTACTAGGAAGTCTGTCTGGATAATGGCTACAAGAGGCCAAGTTCCTGCGCGGACCGTCAGGGTGACGACCCCTTCCGGGATGATGACGTTGCTTGTGAATCCCATCAGGGTGGAATCCACGGCTCGCAGGTTTTCCATGAGTAATTTCATCCTGGCAAACACACCGAGGTACAAAACATTCACCGAACTTCCACTATCAACAAGGATTCGGCTTATATCATAATTATTTAAATTGAGGGATACAACTAATGCGTCATCATGGGGAAGCTGTATCCCTTGGAGATCATCGTCGGAGAAGGAGAGCTCACCCGTCCGTGCCTTCTTCGGCGCCGATCCTTCACCGTCGCCCCTGGGGCTCAAGCGGCCGGCCTCTTCGATCATATTGATGCGGCCGATCACAGGCGGATTCAGTGGAGGAGGAGGTTGTTGAAGTTCGGGCTGGCGGTCACCTCCTTGTTGTGGCTCGGGCACCCTCCTGAATTGATTCAGTCGTCCCCGCTGGATCAGCCTCTCGATTTCATTTTTCAGCTGCCAGCATTCTTCAGTGTCGTGGTCGTGCTCCCTGTGGTAATGATAGTACTTGGTGGGATCTCTTCGGGTCGGGTTCCCTTGGAGAGGCACTGGCCGGGGGAGCTGGCGCTCTATTTCCATGAGGATTTGCGTCGGGGCACGGTCAGTGGAGTGTAGTGGTCGAATCGCCTGGGAGGACTCCGGGAGCGATTCCTTGGTGGCAGTGGGGGAACTCTTTGGCGGCAAGGCAGACTTGGTCGACGGGTGGGACGGTACCTGTCGAGTCCTTTGGGCTCCTTCTTCTTTGCCTGCTCGGATGGAAGGCCATCCCAGACCATCCAACCGAGGGACCCCACCGGCGAGCAGGTAGGAAGCCAGCGGATCTTGGCATCGGAATGCTCTCCCAAACCAAGTGTGCACCGCCCTACCTTGCCAAGGCTCAAGGACAAGGTGTCGGCGGGCAGCACGCTTTCACCCCCTCCCCATGTGGCAAAAGATTCCCCAGGCGGGCGAGCCCAGGAATCCAAACCAGGGGAGGAGGCAAAATTCACTCAAACCATGGGGAGACCGCGTGCACCTCCTACCATACGTCCCCAAAGGGGAACCACAAAGGTCACACTGGAAGAGCGTGTGTGCGCTCTCCGTGTGATCTCTGCGCCCTCCCTGTGCGCTCTCCATATGATCTCCGGGATTCATCCCCTAAGGGCGAACCACTCTCCAGCGGCTCCTCCGTCGCCCCAACTATCCGGAGGCAAAGGGCTTACGAGCGGAGAGCTCGGTCCTCCCACTCGCAACAGCAGAGAAACCAGCATGGTGGAAGATCTAATGGGAAAGAAACTTTGGGGGATAACTTAACACAACCCCTCTTCCCCTTTTTATAGACCAAAAATGGACCTGGAGCAATCACCAAGGCTATAAGCCCCGAGATTCAAACACCTGGGTCATACCTCCACGTGACCTCCCAAGATGAAAGCGGCGCCCTATTGCGCGCCGAGCCCACCGCCTGAACTATGACGCATACGAAGATTTTCTCTTTATCCCGAATCGCGATCATTAAACACAGAGAATCGTCTACTGGCATTACGGAAACTGGCAGGTTCAGGATATTGTCCTACGAAAATAATGTCCTTCAATGGTAAACGGCTGCGTACGCCGTACGTCAAAACGACCCACATGAGAAAGGAACACCTTCCGAAAAGCACCAGAACAGCTTTATGTTCCCCACAGTGCCGTATCATTGATTTCGATGAAATAAAAACCGGTTTGCCTACAGAACAGCAGGGCGCTGGCAGGATAGCAAAAGGCGCGAAAACCGATTGTTCGTTGTTTGCTTCCCAGCGAAGTTAGTCGCTCGAGGAACTCATGCGACAAAGTTGAGCGTCTTAAAACAAAAATAAGCGCGATGGCTACGCAAACCATTCTTTTATTTACCGAAAGAAGGAAGTGGCGAAAGGAAGCGAAAAATGCTTCGGCAACCACCCTCATATGTCGGCCCTAGCCGACCTACTTCGCTCGTCGGCCCTAGTCGACCTACTTTGCCGTCGGCCCTAGCCGACCTACTTCGCCCGTCGGCCCTAGCCGACCTACTTTGTTGTCGGCCCTAGCCGATCTATTTCATCTGTCGGCCCAAGCCGACCTACCCTGTCTATCGGTCTTAACCGACTGGCTTCATTTCTCGAGTTTTAATTAAACACAAACCGAACCAGATCGTCTATCGGTTCGCCAGCCAAGGCTATCGCCCCGCCTTGGCCAAGCCAATGCATTTCCTCAATCCCGAAATAAAGATGACCAAAAAGCATCAACAAGCCATAAGTCGCTCGCGATTGAGGCGAAATTTGGAGCAAAGGGCTATCCAAAGAAAAACACTCAAGTGGAAATAGAAAGTTCATTCATTGAAAGACACCAGTCAAATTTTCAGAAAGCAAAACACATAGATGGCTCTTAAAGGCCGGGAACCACATCAGTTCTGGAGGAACCCTCGGTTATATCCGCAGAGGTGTGACTAGATTCGCCCTTCTCTAATACCTTCGCCCCCTCAGCGGCAGTCTGCGATCGTCCTTCGGGAGCTGCGGCCTTGCTGAGACCCGGGGCAGCACCAGAATCGGTATCGGAGGCGTCTACGTACTCATCCTCCTCTTCTCCTTCGGACTCACCGGCATCAGGAGCTTCAGTATCCAGAAAAGAGAGATCCCATTCCGGGTGCTCACTGGATATCTTGTCTTTGCACTCTTCCATTCCAAGTTGGAAGGCATCAACGCCGATCGCGTCCTGTTCCCCCTTGAGTATGGCGACCTGCACCTTAGCCTCAGCAACTTGCTTCTCAGCCTCTGCAACTTGAGCCCACAGAATAACGTTTTGCTCCTCGAACTCGCTGGCCCGCGCCTCGAGCTCTGAGCTCCTATTGCGGCTAGACACGAGCTCACTTTGGAAAGCCCGGTTCTCCAACATAAACTTTGCCATCTGCGAAACCGAAATCAGTCGGCATCACAAGAGACCAACTAAAGAAACTAAAAAAGGGGGGGGGGGGGATGAGATTGTATCTCCTCCTCTCGTCTGGCCAACCTTTTGGTCAGCTCCTCGGCCTCACCCCTGGCCCTTGTTCTATCAGCCCCAACCAACTCAATCCTCTCCTGCAGAGCATTAATCCTCGACTGTTTGGCTTCGACCTCACCCCGGGCTTGGGATATCTCGTTGCTCACCCGAGCTATCATCCCTTGGTGCCACTTAGCTCCAACCTTTAAGTCGGCGATTTCATCATCGCGCCGCTTCAGCTTCTCCTCTACTTCACTGAGCATTCTGGTCAGGCACTTTCTCTCGTCGGCAGCTTCCCTTCCCAACCGACCCAAACTCTCACTATGTTCCCGCCGCATCGCCTTCACCTCCTCGGAATGTTTTGACTCAACTCTAGCCAGCTCCAAGCACGCATCATCGTTCTTCGCCAGGAGTCCCTGCAACTCCTCCACTTTGCATTTTTGCTTAGACGCTTCGGCTAAAGCGGCCTGATATGCCGCCTTCATCCCCTCCAAACTTCTGTTGCTAATGGCCAGAAGTTCCTCGAACTTCTCGGACACCTTTACTCACGATTGAAGTTCAGCGCTGGCTCTCCTGGCCTGAATGCTGGCCCCCGTCGCCAAACTCAGACGCCAGCACATCGCCCGAGAAAGCAAGACATTCTGCGGGAAAAAAAGATGAGTAAAAATTCACGATTAGGTCAATCAGAAAGCATCCGCCGCCCAAGAGTGGTAACTCACCCGAGAGGCATAGGTCCGCATCATCTTCATGAGGTTCAGATTGTCGATATCGGGGAGAAGGTGGATACTTTCGGCCACTCCCTGTTGCCCAAACGCAGCATCGACCAACTCCAGATCCGCAAACCTGTCCGCCGAAGGATCGTGCCCGGGTACAAGGCCGACCTCATCAAGGCAGAAAACGCCTCCTCTACGCCAGCGTTCAAGCTACTGGGCTGACCATCTCCGCCTGAGGGACCAACCTGGGCGACCTCCATCTGAGAGGCCTTCAACCTCCCGGCTTCTTCTATCAGAGCCCTAGCTTGGGCTTCTTCAGACAATTCGGCCAGCCCAAGCACCAGCCTCCCCAAAATCCTTTTCGAAGAAGTCCCCATTGCTGGACTCTCGCCTTGCTGTGCTTCTTCTTCCGACCCATCCTTTCCGGTCACAACCACCTGCGTCTCCTCCGCAGGCTCTCCCGAGGCCTCTGTCTGGCCTGTTTCTCGACCCGCTATGGGCGGTCCAGCATCGCTACCCCCGAACTCCTCCCGAACCTCTCCACCAGCTGCATCCCCCCCTTGCTCCCCCACTGGAGCCGGTAGCAGCCCCGCGGAGGCGGAAGGCTCCCCAGAAATGACCGCTTCCGTCGGATCCGTCGCCGGTTCCTCTTTCATAGGGGACGCGGCCGGACGGGCCAACAGAGTCTCATCTGAACTATCCGATATTTCCAATACGGGAGGACAAGGGATCGCAGCTGTCCTCCCGGGATCCTCCTTCGCCCCCGGCGCTCCTATCATGACCGCTCCGGCGTCCGGCGATCTCCTTGAGGAGGTGTGAGCCCTTTTCTCGGGCCTACCACTATCCACGCCGCTGCTCTCCCCTGAGCGCTTGCCTCTCTTCCTCTTGGCGAGGCTCGATAATGCCGACCTCTTGGCTGTAAGAACAGAACATATGCAATTAAATCCAAACACGTTCGTCGGGGCAACACGCAACGGAGAAAGTAAAAGGGAGGACTCACCTTGCGGGTCCAGGGGGCTAAGCCCGGCGGCGAAGAGGGCCCCCTCCGATAACAGATCGTTGGCCAAAAACATTTGGCCATTGCGAAGGACGTCCAAATCTCTCTCCTCCTGCTCTGACAAAACCGGATGCGTTTCCGCATCCCTAACAAAGCTTCCCCATTTCCGAGGGAAGTCGGAACCAATATTCCCATCGGCGATAACGAATCGACTCTTCCATCCCTTGATAGAGGACGGCTTATCCACAATCACGTTGAAGGACCTTCGAGGTCCGACATATGGCCACTCCGATTTCCTCTCGGGTATCAGATGATAACAGGCATGGAAAAGAGGGAGAGTGGCGACAATCCGAATTTGGTGGCACATTGAAATAAATCCGATGATGCTCCGCCAGCTGTTTGGGGCCACCATCGCCGGACAGATGTTATAGTGAGTCATGATTTCCTTCACCAAGGGGTGAAGAGGAAAACGGAAGCCTGCTTTCAAGCTGTTTTCATAAACAAAGACCCCGCTCTTCAGATCTCGTGAGACCCTATGTCCAGGCTCCGGCACTCGTAGGACGACATCTAAGGGCATGCCATACCACTGATGAATCCTTCCCACATCCTCAGCAACAATCTCCGAAGCTACGTCGTCGGGGCTCATCGTCATCTTAGCCGAGAAAAGCACCAGGCGAAACGGCGAGCGTGGCGAAGGGCGAGACTCTTTAGGAAATAAAACGAGAGAATACTGTAAACATATACATATATATATATAGCGTGGCTACCGCTTTGCTTCCCCACTAAGGAAGCCATCTTGAGAAGGCGAGGCGCCTCGCCCGAGGCATCTGGAACCGCCTCGACAAACGCCGTATTATTCGGGATTCACGACGTGGCATATTCCCAACCGTCACTCTTGGAGGAGCCTTACCCACGAAGGCATGATGACCCTGCCGCATTAATTAGAGCATCATTGCACGGGCTGTCTAAACCAAATCGCCCCATCCAAAACGTGCCACCTGGACTTATACTCCCTATGCCCGAACCTACGCTTCGAACTAGGGAGTGGAGGGCATGTGTTGAGGGGTAAAATCATCATTGCATCAATATCCGTACGAGGAGGCTAAGACCGACCCCTTTCCTTCATCCACCAAGGCATCCCCGAGCTCCCATAGCCCGACCGTCCCGAGCCTCCATAGCTCGGCTTCCCGAGCTTCCATAGCTCGGCTCCCCCGAGCTCCCATAGCTCGGCCTCCCCGAGCTCCCATAGCCCGACCGTCCCGAGCTTCCATAGCTCGGCTTCCCCGAGCTCCCATAGCTCGGCTCCCCGAGCTCCCATAGCCCGGCCTCCCGAGCTTCCATAGCTCGGCTCCCCCGAGCTCCCATAGTCGGCCTCCCCGAGCTTCCATAGCTCGGCTCCCCCGAGCTCCCATAGTCGGCCTCCCCGAGCTTCCATGGCTCGTCTTCCCGAGCTTCCATAGCTCGCTGTCCCGAGTTTTCATAGCTCGGCCCTCCCAAGTTTCCTGTAGCTTGTTTCCCCGAGTTTCCATAGCTCGGCCCCTGAGCTTCCTGTAGCTCGTTTCCCCGAGTTTCCATCGCTCGGCCCTCCCGAGCTTCCTGTAGCTCGTTTCCCCGAGTTTCCATAGCTCGGCCCTCCCGAGCTTCCTGTAGCTCGTTTCCCCCGAGCCTCCATGGCTCGGCTTCACTGAACGACCCACAATCCGATACTCACCTCCGCGGAACCTGACGCGGGAGAGCCTAAGCCTACTGTAACAACATCCTAGGCAAGGAATCATGTTGAGATGTGGTCTAGGACCTATCAAGGCTACCTGAGACCTACACACCTATTAAATCTCAAGCCATCAAGGAGCTTCTTAGCCGTCGATCCCCTAACAGACCGGATATGGATCCCAACAGCCCCACAACGGCCTGATTCGATCCACCCCCATATCCTAACAACTTCTGAACCTTCCAGAAGGCGCTCAAGATACAGGTGTGTCGCCTATAAATATCACGCTGGCAGATTTCCTTAGGTACGCGCGCGCTCACACCCTCACCCCCACTCTCCTGCTGCTCGTCGGAGCTCTCGCCCCCTAGAGCTTCCGATTGGCCGCCCCCGGAGAGACTCTCCGGAGGGATTCACCTTCCAGTTTTCTGATTGATCGCCGATTTCCTTCCCACTGACTTGAGCGTCGGAGAGTCTTCCGCGGAGGGCCACCCCCAACGCCTCTCGCGCGAGGACTTGTGTGCAGGTTCGCCCCTGGTGATCGACTGCGCCCGAGTCGGAGGACGGATCCCGATGGTAACACCAATCAAATTTTAAAGAATCGATTCAATTTCGATTTTAAGCTTTTAGTTTTTATAAATAAAATTAGAATTAAATTTTTTAAAAATTTTAATTTTTCACTTAAATTAATATTAATATTTTATTATTTTATATTATTAAATTTAAAATTAATTATATGATTATTTAATTCGATGAAACCAATTTATTCAGTTAAACTGATTGCTAAAATTATTATTTATTATTAAAGTATCAAAAAAGCTGCTCTTCATCACACGTTAAGGATAAAATTGAGACTACCATATTTATCCACTGGCCAGCGCGGCTTCCCTCCTGGTATAAGGCTAGAATCCCGCAAACGAGTCTTGGGTTATGATATATGAATTTATTTATTTATTTATTTTTTTTTTTTTGTCTTTCTTAAAAAAAAATAAGGCCTGATCCAAGCCCTAGCCCGAACACGGCCTTCCGGGACTCTCTTCCATGCCATCGCCGACCTCTAGCGCGCGACTGCGCCACCCACGCCGTCGCGCACTCTGCCGCCCCCGTCTGCGGCGAGACCTTTGTGCAGTCCGCCATCTCATCCGCCCGCACCCGCTCCTTCTATATATGACGACGAGATCCACGCCGCTGGTGGGTCCATTGGCGAGGTCGAGCAGCGTTTGATCGTCGGCAAGCGTCATGATCTACAGTACTCTCAACCATCGAGGCCATGATCGATGAGGCGATGAGCGCCATCGCCGAGGCCATGGCTGCGACTAGCGACAGCAAGGAGTGCTTCAAGATCTACAAAGAATTCCTCTGGGGCCTCTACCTTGAGAACCAATGCTGGATCGTCGAATCCGGTACTCAAATTCGCCGAGTTATCTGCATGAAAACGATCGAGTAGATGAGTTAGGAAGCCTGCCCAAAACCAGAGTCAGAGACCTTCCCTTCTACGATTTCTACCGATCCGATCCAAATCGCGTTATTCCCGATCTGGGTCACCGTTTCGAGGAATATTATATAATAAATAAATTCCCGTCCTAGAGATCAATAGTTGGAATTAGACAAAAATTAACTCGGCCTACCAATTCAATTACTTCCCACTTTTTGACCACCATCAACTCTTGAGGGAATAATTTCATCCTATAATAAAATTTAATTTATCGCAAAATTTGATATATCCATTGATTTTTCATATAAATTTTTATCTTATAGTACCCAAAAAATATATCTTATATCTAAATATTTGTCTTATATCCATTGGCTCCACCTTTGGTCCATATCAGATTTAAAATTAATTGCCAGTTAGAAGGACGCAAAGGCTGGGACGATTATTCGAAGAAGGTCCATAATAGTGGCCTATATAATGGGTCATGAAAGATCATGGTGACAGGAAGATATGATGGCGGTGATTTGTTTATGTTTAGGTAAAAACAGCTTTGAGCCAAGTCATGAGCTTGATTTACTTATGTTCGGATAGGCTTGAGCTCAAAATTAAGGCACGTATCGATTTTAGGCGAAGCTCAAGCAGAACATTAGTTCAATCCGACTCCAAGCCAGACTCAATAATTGAGCCCAACAAGCCCTTTGGATTTTACATCCAAGCCCCAACCTTTTTTAAGGTTTTCTAAATTCTTCCCCCCAGATTCTCTTGAACTTTCTCAGGATTTTGATCGTCACTTCCATCCAACAATGGTATTGTTGCTGCTGAAATCTATTCTTCAACTAGGACATGATCAAGCTTCAGCATGGGCTTCCTTCTGGGTGAACCTGTAAAATAGTCATCACGCGAGAGGCGTTGGGGGTGGCCCTTTGCGGAAGTCCCTCCGACGCTCAAGTCAGCGGAGATTAGCAATCAACAAATACGAGGAGAAGGCGTTGGGGATAGCCCTCTGCGGAAGTCCCTCCGATCAAGTCAGCGGGGATCATCAATCAACAAATACGAGAAGAAGGCTCTCACTGAAGAGTCTCTCCAGGGTGACCTTATGAGGAGAAGGCTCTCACTGAAGAGTCTCTCCAGGATGGCCTTTTGAGAGCTCTGAGCATAGCGTTAATGGTGAAAATGGGTGAGCAAGCGTGCGTGTGCTTTGAGTGTGCAGAATCGTGTACCTGAGGGGATTTGGGGATGTGATATTTATAGGCGATCACCTGATTCCTTAGACACGTTACATAGGGTCTGAAAGTTGTTGGGATTCGAAACTGATTCGAATCAGGTTGTTACCGGGCTTGTAGGATCCGTATCCGGTTGGTTAGAGGATCAACGGTCAGGAAGAGCAGACGATGCTTCAAGATTCAGGGACTACATAGGCTCTAGGCCATTTCTGATAGTGTAGGCATGATTTCCTATTTGAAATCTTGTTAGTTTAGGTGTGTTTCCGCAGAGTGCTTGGATACCTCGGTCGTGCCGAAGTATAGAAGATGCCGAAGTATGGTGGGACTCAATTTACCGAGGTATGAGATAGCTCGGCCTGTGGGGGGTATGATTATAGCTTGATCAGCCGAGGTATAACGATCACTCAGCCAACTGATAATAGCTCGATCAGCCGAGGTATAATGATAGCTCGGCCAACTGATAATAGCTCGGTCAGTCGAGGTATGATAATAGCTCGGTCAGCCGAGGTATAATAATAGCTCGGCCAACTGTTACACGAAAGCTGTTTGAAGGGGGCAGCCTATTCATTGCTGCCTTTCGGATGTGACAGCTATGCGACATGGTGCACGGGCTAGTCCTAGCCCGACGTTTTAGATTGTATGAGAGAGAGATATATATATATATATATATATATATATATATATATATGCGCCATTGTTGGAAGTGGTAGCGAGGTTGGGGTGGAAGTTGAACGATGATGTGGAGGAAATCAGTGGAGTTGCAAAAGTGGTGAGGAGGTCGAGGTGGAGGCAATCGTAATAAGGGATGCTCAGAATTGGTCTTCATTGGGTATGAGTGCTCGAAGGAGAGGGCCGAGTCAAAGTAGATCTTGTCGATGGAGAGTCATTGACCGAATTCTACCAGTTATATCATGAGCCTCCCCTATATTCTTATGTTCCAGTACTATTCTAAGTATGAGGGGGTTTTGTCCCTTATTCAGTGGGTCAATGTTGTTGCCACAGTCAAGCAGTGAACTTGCACCGTTGAGTAGGCGAGTCGGGCTACACGTCCATCTCCATTTGCCCCTCCTTACTCAAGTTAGACAGAGAGGTGGCACAGTGATGACTTCTTTTTCCTTTTGGATGGAGTGGATTTCATCGGTGGAGTCGTCATATTGGAACTTGCTGGCGGAGTAAATCTCCTCTTCCAACCTAATTCCATGGCAACAAAGATTAGAAAGGTAGATCAGTCGTTATCGACGACTTCAAAGACGAGGGAAAAGAGGATCGAGGACGAGAGATTAGGTAAGAAAGATGGGAGAAGAAGCAAAATCATGCCACAATCAAGTTGGCCCATTCTTTTGGCCCAAATAGCTAGGCTAATCTGGGTTCATCCAATGGATTTTGGATTGGGCTTGGACTTGGCTTCCCGAATAATTTTTAGGCCTTTGCTTGATCTAAAACTTGAAAAAATCTGGGTTCACTACAACAATTTTTTAATTAGATTATGTCTAAAAAATGTAGTCTTTTATATATAGACTACGTTTTCTAAACCGTAGTCTAGGTAAGTGTAGTTAAAAGTGTGGCTGTAGTTAAAAGTCTCTCTTTTAGACTACGTTTTTAGACGTAGTTAAAAGTCAAAAAAACGTAGTCTTTAAATACATTTAGACTACGTTTTTATCAGAAAATGTAGTCTAAAGTCGAAAAAACGTAGTCTTTAAATACATTTAGACTACGTTTTTATCAGAAAACGTAGTCTAAAGTCAATAAAATGTAGTCTTTAAATACATTTAGACTACGTTTTTATCAGAAAACGTAGTCTAAAGTCAATAAAATGTAGTCTTTAAATACATTTAGACTACGTTTTTATCAGAAAACGTAGTCTAAAGTCAAAAAAACGTAGTCTTTAAATACATTTAGACTACGTTTTTATCAGAAAATGTAGTTTAAAGTCAATAAAATGTAGTCTTTAAATACATTTAGACTACGTTTTTATCAGAAAATGTAGTCTAAAGTCGAAAAAACGTAGTCTTTAAATACATTTAGACTACGTTTTTATCAGAAAATGTAGTTTAAAGTCAAAAAATGTAGTCTTTAAATACATTTAGACTACGTTTTTATAAGAAAATGTAGTCTAAAGTCAATAAAACATAGTCTTTAAATACATTTAGACTACGTTTTTATCAGAAAATAGTCTATTATTATGAACATTTAGATTACATTTTTATATTAAAAATGTAGTCTAATATCAAATCCTATCATACAAACATATAATTTCAATTCCAAAAAAATCCAAAAAATATTGAATTCTCCGTGCAAACTGTCATACAAATATTTACTGTCATACAAACATATAGTTTCAATTCCAAAAAACCTCAAATACATTGAATTAAAATGTTCAATACTATCATACAAACATCTTTCCACATAACATTTCTTCAAATGAAACCTTGTAAGTACTCGGCCCATTCTCCGCGCATAATGTCGATCTCTTCTTCTTTATAAGTTTTTTTCTTGCCAAACCGCATATATACACAAGTTAATCATATAAGTTACTCATAAAAAGAGTACTAAATAATACATGACATAAAAACCTAAAATCATAAAAAGTAGAACTTATGTGAATCATCTACGCAATAATAACTTACGTACCTTTTCATCGGTTGAAATGATATAATTCTTGATGATCTCCTTCATATACATGATGACATAATAGCCACATTCAACACCAGATGGTTGCTTTGGACACTTGAAAAATGAATTTAAAAGTTTTTGTAAGATTAAAACAAATAAGATCTAATTTTATGAATTATTAAAAAGAATATGTAACTCAATATACCTTAATTGACTCCCAGGTAAGTGTTTTTCTTGCAACTCGGTCAGCTTTAGCATTGTATATTTTGAATGCACTAATTCAACAAAGTATAGTAATAGTGTGAGACTCAAATGATATAATCCGGACAAATTACTGCAAAATTAAAAAGAAATAAATACTTACGTATTAATAACACCTTTCAATTCTTTTCCCACTGAACATCCAATAGAATTACAAAAATACACTTTATCCCCATGAGGGTCAATAACCACCAAGGACCAGTGATCCCTTCATAAACATAATAACAATAATCAAAACTTAATATCAAAAGTATCAAATTTCATTAAAAAACCACTTACCTAGAGTTATAAGGAGCTAGAAACAATTGATCCACATAACAATGCTCTAATCTTTTAGCAATCAAATCTGATCGTACTCCAGCCGATCCAGAGTGTACAGAGATCTGTCCAGGGTCTATGAAGCAATACATGTTGAGCAGTTTTGATTTCTTGATTTGGTTGTACAAATAGCTACACAAATCAAATTATTCAATCCACAGTTTTTATTAGAAACTTGTAACATATAGTAATTGCATATGAAATGCAAAAAATATAAAAATATCTTAATTATTACCTCATATATAGCACAATACAACTAGAAGTAATCTTATCCATTGAGCAAAAGTTATCAATATCTTCTCGAATAATATAACAAACCCGTTCATGACCAAAAACTCCAACATCCAATACCACCATTATTGTATTTATATCTCCCAAACTTTTTGCAATGTGATTCTTTAAATATGATAAACTCCATGGACCCTTTTCTTTGTTTTCTATTTGTAATTTTTGGAGGACAATCTTAGCCTGTTCATAATAATGAAATTCAATTCACATATGTTACATAACAAATAGTTTATCAATATAAATTAATCACAAATTTAAAGATAAGTTAAAAGGTTTTAGATACCTTTCTTTGATCATCAATAACTAATGATCGAGGCCATGCAACGTGAGAACCAACAAAATCTTTAACTTTCACAGGATCATCACCAATTGTTATTGGAAGGAGAGTATCATCGTCAAAACAAACATCAATAGATACATGATAATTATGAATACCCAAAGGAACTCCATGTACAACAGAGTTTGGTTCTACATTCCCAATCACTGTACCATATCCAATTATATTATTAATAGATTCTACTGCCAATTTGCATGGTTTTCCCTTCAAAGCAATAACATTAGAAAATATAAGTACTATGAATTTAAATAAATTGCTACAAATATAAGTAAATATTAACATACCTTTTGCATGTTTCTTTGTCCAATGGCAATAAATTCTATATTTTCATCATTTTGTGTATCAGAATTAGCAACAGTTTTATTTGGATGCAGTTTTTTAATTGAGCAGCAGCTAGCTTTGTCTGAAACATATTGAGCACTTGCAGCAATTTTTGAAATATCTCTCAACTTTTTGTTTTCTTCATGAAGTTTACGTAGCTCATCAAGTAATGATTTTCTTTCCTCTGCATCTTCTCTTTGTTGTTGGTTCAGTATTTTTTATTCTTCTAACAAATGTTGTAATAGTTCGCTTGTTTTTGTTCTTTTCGGAAGATTAAAATAGTTTTTAGGGATAACCATGCCTCCAACACCCCTTACTCGACCACCATGTTCGGAATTTCCCAATGCCATTCCTAGTATGTCTTTTTATCCCGATTCTTGTATTGATCCATTTTTCACCTTCATGGTATATTCATCCTGATATGTAGACAAAACGAACCATACATTAGGAAGTTATAAAAGAATCTATAATTAGCTATTAAATGAATAATAACATATTTACTTACAATCTTCTGTATGACTTCTTGGATGACTTCACTATCAGAACGATCACCTTTTGAATAAACAGCTTTCTATACAACACTTCATCCAATGTCTTCATCAGTGCCCATCTCTTTTTTCTATAATTATTAAACAACGAATATATTAATAAAAAATAAGCTAATAATTACTCAACAATGTACAACTAAATATTCAACACTTACTATCTTTTCTTCCACATTAACAAATCCATGCCTAGATGAATGATGTCGATACTCATTGCTTTTTGTTCTTTTACTTTGCAACCTACTCCATTCCTTAAATTCTGGAGAACTATACCTGCTGGCAAAGGCATTCCAAGCATCTTTTTTTATGAATGGATAGTTCTTAGGAGGGTTGTCAAATAAGGGTCGCATATCTTCCAATGGATTCAAGAATTTTGTCCTCAACTTGAACTTAAATTGTCTCCATTTTGTACAAGCAAATGACAAAATATGATTCTTTCCTTCTGCTGGCACATTATAAGCTTTCTACAAAAACATAGAAATACATAAGAGCATACTAATGAAATCAAATTTCAATTAAAAAAATTAAGAAAAAACTTACCTTTATTTGAATCCAAATTTTGTTTTTCAGTTCTTCAGGAACTGAAAGTCAATTTTCGAAATTAATAGGCACAGTGGTTCTGGCAATAACACCTAGATAACTTTGCATTTCCGTATTAACCTCCCCTAAAGATTGTCCTCTTATTGTAAGTCACCTCCTTTACTTCTCCATGATACCTAGCTTTTATTACTCTAGGCATAGTTGTTGGACCCCTTTTTCTTTTGACTTTTTCTGTGCTTGACGTAGGTTCTTCATTCACAGTCGGCAACCTGTACAATAAGAGTAAATTATCATTATTTTAACAAAAAATAATATATAAAAATAAATATAATAAAATAACAAAAACAAGCGAATGTACGATTAACAAAGCTATTACCATTTCATATTAATTATTGGCAATCCAAGTACCGTCACTATCATCCCGCACATAAGTTAGATGAGAATCATCCATAATATCAAAAGACTGTATATCAGGCAATGATTTGATAACACAATGTTTTAATACCATATCACCTAACTCGTCATCATTTGAATAACCATTAAACATGTGCCTTGAGTTTGGAACTACAATCGATCAAGCTGGATCATTTCCATCTTCTACAAAAAATACTTGCTGGGCATTAGTAGACAAAATAAAAGAATCTGACTTATGTCCAATTTTCGTAAGATCAACCAATGTGCATCCATCTCTGTCTTCTTTAACTCCACTAGAGCTGTCAACCCACTGACACTTAAAAACTACCACCTTAATTTCAATATAATCAAGTTCTCATATGTCCTGAAGAACCCCATAAAAGGACATGTTTGAAATTATCGGGTTCTTATCCTTCGAGCTAGACACTTGCATTGTTTTAGCAGTTAAGGTGACACCACTATTCTGAACACATCTGGTACTATCACATTTTTGGGTGTGAAATCGAACTCCATTTATAAGATATCCATCATATCTTATCACTTGGGGTTGGGGTCCATGAGATATCCACCTCAACGTATCGGAAATTACGTTACTGGATTCCTTAATCTCAGAAGCAACCTACATTCATTTTTAAAATTCAGCAACATAAATGATAGTTAAGTATAAACAAATGATGATCTCCTAGAAGATGCCAACCATATAGTCATATACCTTTTCACGCAACCAATTTATGAAAGTTCAATTATGTTCATCCTGAAGCCACTTTTATCTCCTTGTTTTATTTGGATTAGCTGCCTTCAATTCTTCCATGTGTTGCCTGTATGTTAGAACTTATTCAGTTATGACTATATACTTTAAAAATAAGAACATTTAATGAAACTCAAATAACTTGTGATGGGTCTGACTTACTCTACATAGGCTGCAACTTCTGTTGTATTTTCCAACACATAAAGATGTGCTTTCTCTAACTCTTTCGCATCAGCTCTAAATACATGAGAAGCAGAAAGTGGTTTTCCAATACTGTGTTGACCACCACACTCATTTCTCATTGATGGGATCCTAACAGCTTTCATATTTGACAAGTACTCCGAACAATATTCTACAGCTTCTTCAGCAATATAATATTCTGCAATGCAACCTTCTAGCCTATTACGATTACGTACATATCCTTTTAAGATCTTCATGAATCTTTCAAAAGGATACATCCATCTTAAATATACTGGTCCGCATAACTGGACTTCGCGTACAAGGTATACGGTTAAATGAACCATTATGTCAAAAAACGAAGGAGGATAATTCTTTTCCATCAAACATAAAGTCTTCACAAGTTCTTCTTGTAGCAAACTAAGATTGCAAGTATCCACAACTTTTTTCCAAAGTGCATTGAAGAACAAACTTAGTCTAGTTATTGTTATTGTGGATCTCATGTTCTTATTCAACAATCCTCGCAATGCCAATGGAAGAAGTTGTTGGATCAAAGTATGGTAGTCATGAGATTTTAGGCCATAAAGCTTTAATTCTTCCATAGAAACATAATTTCTTAAGTTAGAACAGTATCCATCTGGAACTTTAAGTGCAGATAATATCTTGCAAAATTTGATTTTCTCAGCCTTAGAAAGTGTGCAACTTGCAGCAGGCAAATATGTTCTTTTTTCACCCACTATTGGCTGTAGCTCACATCGAATTCCCATATTTACTAGATCTAAACGACTGCTTAGTCCATCTTTTGACTTTCAGGTATATCAAGAAGGGTTCCTACGATACTCTCACATACGTTTTTCTCAATATGCATCACATCTAATACATGACGTACATGAAGAAACTCCCAATATTCAAGATCAAAAAATATTGATCTTTTTTTCCATGCAAGTTTAGACTTTGCCTCTGAAACCTTGTCCTTCTTTTTTGATTTCTCAACATGCACTGTATTTGCTTGCTTTTTTCCATATACATAATTAATATTTCTAGTATTTTGTAAAATTTATGTTTCAGTTAAAGGTTTAGGCTCAACATCAAACTCTTGACAACCATTAAATGCCTTTTTTGCTCTTCTATATGGACGATTTCTGCGCAAAAATCTTTTATGACCTTGGTACACATTTTTTCGACTATGTTTCAAATATACACTATGTGTATTTTAGCACAAATTGGGCAAGCCAAATAACCTTTAACACTGCAGCCACTCAAATTTTCATACGCGGGAAAATCATTTATTGTCCATAGTAATACAGCCTTTAAGGTGATACCTCTTGCAAATATGCATCGTAAATTTTAACACCGACATCCCATAGCATTTTTAAATCATCAATAAGTGGTTGTTAGAAGATGTCAATATCATTTCCCGGCTGCTTAGGACCCGATATCAACAAGGTTAACATCATAAACTTTCGCTTCATACACAACTATGGTAGGAGATTATAGGTAATAAGTACGATAGGCCATGTACTGTGACGACTACTTAAGGAGCTATGTGGATTTATCCCATCTGCTGCAAGTGCCAATCGAAGATTTCGTGGCTCACATGCGAAATCAGGCCATTTGTGGTCTATTAATTTCCATGATGCTGCATCTGCTGGATGTCGAATGTAACTGTCAACTTCTCTTTCACTAGAATGCCATATCAAATCTTTCGATATTTGACGAGTACCATACATTCTTATAAACCTGGGTATTGGGGGAAAATACCACACAACTTTTGCCAGCATGCCTACTTTTGGATGATTGGATCCTTGATTCAGAACAATTTGGACATACATTAACATCCTTGTTTGCATTTCTATACAAAATGCAATCATTTGGACATGCGTGTATCTTTTCATATTGCATTCCTAAGGCGCACAATGTCTTTTTTGCTTCATATATTGATGTTGGCATCAAATTTTCTTTTGGAAGCACATCACCCCAAAAGCTTAAAAGCTCATTGAAACTTGCATCGCTCCACCCATATTTTGTTTTAAAGTTGTATAATCGTACCAAAACAGAAAGCTTAGTGAACCCACTACAACCAGTGTATAAAGGGCGCTCAACATCATCCAACAAGTCAACAAATTTCTCTGGATTACATTCAAATAGATCTCTGGCTGCTTCAATCATTTCCACAGCATTAATATCATCATTGTATTGAAGACAACATTCTTCAGCATCTAAGGTACACTTATCTTCCTCAACATTACATATGTTTTCGCCATGCCATATCCATACGTCATAACTTGAGTCGATACCATTACAAAAAAGATGATCTTTAACCACTGTGATATCATGAACTTTCATATTCCCACATTTTATGCATGGACATTGTATAGAACTAGGGTCACTTAAATTTTTTTTAACATGATTCAAAAAAACTTCGACACCATCCTCATATCTTTTTGTACGTCTATCAGCAGAGTACCATAACTTATCTAGTCTGTTTAAATTCAAAAAATACTAGTAACTAGTTAATTAAATCAATAAATATAATTAATTTTATCTAACAAACTAATTAAATTTATCAAACCACATAGAAGTAAAAAAAATTGAAAGATGACAAATAAATTAAAAAGATAAATAATAACTTACAGTGGTTTAACTTCCTTTGCTTTTTCATCAATCTCTTTAGACTTACTTTCCATGCATGATGAATCCATTATCTATGTACCTAAAATAGAAAAGATATTATGTTCACAAACATATAAACTTTTTCTATTTGAATCACGTTTTTAATTTAAATGGTAAGGATTAATTGCATCAATCTCTTTGAATCAAGTTATTAGATCATTTTTTATTTTTTTAATACTTAATTTAAATGGTAAGGATTAATTACATTTTAATTCCCACCCTACCTAACTAAGATGGTCTAATGCACCCTGCTTTGGCAGAACCTACATTTAGACGATCAAAGCCTTGATAGGTATCGAACTATGGGAGGCATTTTATGACTTAATATTAATAAAGCGACTTTATTGTTTTAAGTATATGATGACTATTCTATAGGACCAAAGTCACATACATCATCTATATAGCATCTCATGCATGTATATATAAACATAAATGTATCATAGCATGGCTCATGAACTAAGTAAATCATTATTACGATGTCACTTTTATCCACCCTACCTAAATCCCTAGAAGGATCCATGTGGTTCAATTAAATTGATTAGGGAACGAGAATCGTACCTTATGTGAATAAAATTATTTTTGATAAGATAGATCTTTAGGCGCTGCGAAACCATAACTCCCTCTACGGTATCCACACGAATGACCACTCAGTGTGCTAGCACTCTCTAGAACTCTTCTAGATCAGTTCAGAAATAATCTTACTAAAACTCTCGTTTTTATGGTGCGCAGCATCTCATATTGACGGCAAGCATCGTCGTATCTAGATCAGAGCAACAACGTCCATTTATAATGATAATTTTCTATTCAAAATAGAATATTCTCACTAATAGGACTCTTAATTTCGGAATCCAAAAAGACACGTTTTCTCATTCTCTGCACATCAATGTTAAGAGTTTATGTTAAGAGTTTCGGAATCCAAAAGGACACGTCTTCCCTGCACATCTAATGTTAAGAGTTTCGAATCCAAAAGGATACAATAGTGAAGATTATTATTTATTTCCACTGGGTTTATACAAATTAAACCCATAACCCATACACATCATTCCTTGTGTGCAACCCTGTAGGTTCACTTAATGTTGGCAGTAGAACTAAAACCCTTTCGGGCCTACAAGACATAATTGGTCTCTAGCAAGACATTATGTCTACCCAAATTGAGTGAAGATCGTCGATCTGACTTTACCTAGTAGATGTCGATTATCTAGTCCCTTTGTCACACGATATTTAGTGATCAAGTATGAGGCATAGATCACATCTCTCATAGATTGTTTAATCATAAGTTTTTCTTGATTCCATAGTTTGACTGAATAAACCAAATGTTACTGATAACTTCTTATCAATTCATTTGGGCATGGCCATGTATTTTTCTCAGTCTCACTCTTCAAGAGGGCCCAAAATATCTCTCTCAAATTAATGAGAGAGACAAATTCCTTCACAGACACTCATATCCCTCAACGTAGTTTATTTCATATCCAATCATAGTCTTATGATCATCTGGTTAAAGATGATGAAGAGCCGTGTCAAAACATGAAATTCACTATGTAGGAATACATGGTGTCATCAGGTCAAAGGACTAAAATAATAACATCATGAAGAGAAGTATTCATAACAGAATCCATATGATATTCTCATGGTGGGTCGATCCAATATAATGTGCTCTTATATGTATCTATGTGTTGATTTGATATCTCATATCCATGACCAGTAAAACGTGATTATCAATCAACCAACATACTAATCTTACTTCATTATTGTTCCATATAATGAATGATTAGGGACAATTTAGAATAGTATTCTTATCACCTTATAGTTTCACTATTAAAGTCACATACTTGAATGATATAAAGAAGAATAAACTATTCAAGGAAACCTATTTATCACATTAGAAGAGCATAAATAATAACATGATAAATAAAATGATTTATTAAATAAAGATAAAACCATAAATGACAGCAAATATCCTAATGGCCTAGGACACATCACCAGCAAAAAGGTGGTGGTCCGATGGTGGTGGTAGTTATAGTAATAGTGGCAGCGGTGGATAATGAAAATATGATGAAAAAAATATTAAGGAAATACTACTTTATTTTAAAAGATAAATAATAAAAACTAATTTAAAGATATGTTTCAGACTTAGTGTATATTTGAAATTTTAAAAATTTTAATTTTCTAATTTTTTATTTGCAAAATATTATATTTGAACATAAAATTTTATTTAAATTTTTTTATAAAAAAAGTTTTAGAAAACACTCCTAATTTTTCATAATTGAAGAGGCCTTACGTTTTTTCGAGTACATGTTACTAAAGCAACACTTAAATAGAAAATTAATTTATCTATATTCTTTTATGCATTGAAAAATGGCTTTGATGCATGCTATCCATATATTTTATATCATAACTTTTTTGGGCAAGTTGCTAAGATATGCCCATCTTCTTCGTATATCTTTTTATTCTTTTAGGCCTAATTTACCTCCTAATCATATACCACTCTTTTATATTTGCTGCTTAATTTTCTCATATCAAAATATAAATTTAGTTTTATTTTTGATATATATACTAATTACATATAAGATTTAGTTTTTAAATAAAAACAAAATTTGACAACTATTGTTTCCTAATAAAATAATAATATTATTTCTTTCACAAAACATCTATTATATACCTAATCTAGATGGTCAATGGGGCAAAGCTCAAGACTATACAGCATTTTCCTTTATACTTCTTGGAGGCAGCAGTAAAGAGAAATCAGAGGCTAAATTTGGAGACTTTTTTTTTTTAAAGGGTTGGGGGGGGGGGTTGCTATATTCTTGGCTTTGTTTTTCTCCAAATTTGACTATACATGTTTAAATAAAAAATGAGGGTAGGATCAAGTGGATGATGATGCTCAAGATCATGCATGAGAAGTATAGATCATTTTCCTAGCTTTATTCTTTATTTTATGTAACCAAAGTCTATGATGAAAGTAAAAAAATGTGGTTAAGTTCAAAAAGAAAAAGAAAAATAATTAAAGATATTAAAAATAATAGATGAAGAAGATAAAGTGAGAAAAAAAATTGCTAGACTTACCTACATTCATAAGTGAAAATTATAAGAAAGAACAAAGATATTTTAGAAATAAAAAGAGAGGCATGTTACTTAGTTAATAAAAAGCTAACAACAACCGGTTTCCCACTGAAAAAATGTTAGAATAACTGAAGCGGAGCTCTGGCAATTTTCGTGTGATTTTCGTAGCGATTTCCGTGGCTATTTTTGTGTAAGTCTGGCACTTCCTAGACGATAGCTGTAGAGTTCTGGCGAATAGTTGTAGCGGTTTCATCTTGCTGTGGTGTAGCTACAGGGGGATTGCTACAGTGATTTTGACGCTCCCGATTCTTAAAGCAGTCTTCCTTTGCTTTAAGATTCGGGATCCGATCGTTTCTTCTACCTGATCTCTGGCGATCTCCGCCGGCTGGGTTTCTCTCTTCGTCTGTGTTCTCGTCGTGCGGCTCTTGGTTATCCTATGGCTTTCGATGGAGATGCGGGTGGTCCGGCTTCGAGAAAAAGGGATTTGAGCAGGGGTTTAAATGAGTCTCGTCGTCTCCCTCTCCGACGGAGGTTACGACACTTGAAGCTTGTTTTCGGTCGTCGTCCAGGTCCCAGAGTTGCTGTTGGAAGAAGAAATGTCCGAATGGAAGCTCAGGGCAGTTCTTGCCCGCTCTTTCATGAGGTGGGTTCCGGCCGAAGCCTATATCAAGGAATTCCGCAGAGCTGGGATCCTGGGTGCTATCGTCCCAATCTGCCTTTCATTCCGTTGCTATATCTTCTGATTTGAAGACCCGGGGGCATGTGAGCTGGTTCTCAATCGCCCGTGGGTGGTTAATGGCTAGATAATTGTGATGGAAGCTTGGAAATCGGAGTTCTTCCCGACTGCTGATTCCATCTCCTCTGCTTTGGTTTGGATGAGACTGCCTAATCTCCCGATGGAGTTCTGGCGGGAGGATATCCTTAGGATGATAACGGAGCCTGCGGGGAGCTTCTGCGGAGCTGATTCTGCAACCCAGCTGAAGAACAGAGGTGGCTTTGCCAGGGTGGTCGTCCGCGTTGATCTTCTTCGCCCACTGCGTCCAGGGACCCGAATCCAGGGGACTCAGGGGCCGTTTTGGCAGCAATTCATCTATGAATTGGTGGAAGGAATTTGCCCTAAGTGTGGTTCTCTGTATTTGGTAGGATCCTGCTCGCTGGCGTCCTCGTCTGATGTGGAGGTGGATGACAATGACCCTGTTTTTGGGCCGTGGATGGCGGCTGTTCGTCAGCGGCGGTCTATGCTGAAGGCCTCCCTGGCAGCAGCTTCTTCTGAGCCGAAGCCCTCCCGGCCTGCTTCTTCTCCATGCCCTGCCCCCAACCTGGTTCTTCATCGCTGGAGGCGTCTGAGGGATGGCAGGTTCCGGCGAAGTCGGCTCGGAGGCGCCTTCCTGCGTCGCTGCTGGGTGCCTTGGTCAATCAAAACCAGCGGGGGGAGACGAACAGTGAAGGTTTAGTGGCCGTGCCGGTTTCTTTGGTGCGTGCCAGTTTCAAGGCATCTTCTTCTGGGAAGATGAATCTCATTCAGGAAGCTGTCCCTGATCAATCTCTGAAATTAGCTCTCAATCCATTTGCCTCTCTGGGATCTGATTCCAATGTAGGGGGCCAAGTGGAAATTAGGGATGGGTGCTCGGGTCCCCTTAAGCGGGCCAGACCGGTTGATAGCCTGCCCCCAAGATCAGTCACTAGAGTGGAAAAGAAAAAAGGAAAAGGCAAGAGCTCTAATCTCAAGTGTAAAGTGGACCTTATCCCTTCTTCACCTAGTAAGTCTGAGCCCTCCGGTCATCGGGCCACTGCTCAGGGCAGTGAGGTCACCACTGTAGCTGTAATGGGGTAGGGATTAGATTCCTTATCAACTGTAGATTCCCACAGGTCTGTAGAAACTGAATCTAGCCCAGGTACTCTGCAGACTCATGGTTCACATTATCCTGAGGGTGGCACCCCGTCTGTAGGGTGCCTTTCAGATTATGTTATGGATGAGGACCAGGGGGGCCCCCTCTACCTCCAGTTAGTTTTATGAAGATCTTATTATGGAATGTTCGAGGTGCCAGTAAGCCCTCATTTCGTTCCTCCTTTGGTAGATTGCTACAACTACATCATTTTGATATATGTGTTCTTCTTGAAACCAGACTGTCGGGGGATACCTTGTTACAATTTCGGAGACAGATTGCCCGGTCTTGGTCCTCTTATGCAGTGGAGGCTGTGGGTATGTCTGGTGGTATTTTGGCCATTTGGCGTGATTCTGCTGTTACGATTGAAGCTTTTCATCATTGTAACCAACAGATTGGCCTAGTTGTCACTGAAGGGACCTCTAATCCCTGACTCCTATCGGCGGTCTATGCCAGTACGGACTACCGGGAGAGACGGGTCCTATGGTCCGAGCTACTTTCCCTCCTTGATCGACTTGTAACACCCCAACTAGGTTAGGCTAATTTTTTTCTTTGCAGAAGCGTACCCTTGTAGGTGCACCGGCCTTAGCACCCCTATGCTAAGTCAGCCTCACCAGCAGCGCGCATGCATAAAACAAAACACCCACTCCACAGCAATAAGACACACCACAATGCAGCTATCTACGGGAATAATCCCAACCCCTTTTATTAACAGTAATTAAAGAGGATACAAGGCTTAGAACCTCACAATTCCCTCACCTCGTCTTAGGCTTACAAGTAACACACCCGCAGCCCGCGAACACCCCAGGATAAATCCTCAGCAGATGCTCTGTGCTCCTTCTTCCTCCTCACGCCCGTGTGGTGGATGTAGAAGACTTGAATCCCCTCCTAGGATTCTGCGAATTCACCTTGCACTCTTGCGGATTGCTCGAGTTCTGGAATCTGGAATTGCCTCCCTCGGCTGACTGTAGCCTCCTTAAGTAGAGGCGCTGCTCCCTTGATGATAGCTCACGCCATTGCTGGATGGTGACTTTAACTGTATCACTGAGGCTAGTGAAAAGCGGGGAGGCAGAAAAGTTACTAGCTCAGCTGATATTAATGAATTTAGGTCCTTTATTGGGTCTTTTGGGCTGATGGATTTGGGGTACTCGGGGCCCCAATTTACTTGGTGTAATAATCGGCAGGGGACTGCTCATGTGTGGGAGAGATTGGACAGAGCTCTTGCCTCGGCTCAGTGGACTCAGATGTACCCGGCAGGTTCTGTTACTCATCTCCCTAGGATCGCCTCTGATCACTGCCCCATTTTGATATCTACTGAGGCTGAGCACCATCAGAGAAAGCAATTCAAATTCGAGCGGTTTTGGACATTCCATTCGGCAGCTCGGACAATCATTTCTCAGATTTGGCACCTACCTGTCAGAGGTAATGCTGTATATAGGCTATCTCGTCGTCTTTTGTTGACCAGTCGTAGACTGTCTAGATGGAATAAACAGGAGGTTGGGGATCTGGTTAGGCAAGTGGAGCAGGTCGAAGCCACTATCAGTGCTCTTCAGGCTAAGGAGGACCATGACGGACTTCTTTTGGACTCTGATCTCTCCCTTCTGTGAGAGAATCTTGCTCATCACCATTCCCTTCTTCGGCAGCAGGAGGTGTTTTGGAGGCAGAGATCCAGGATTCAGTGGATCTGCGAAGGGGACCGCAATACCAGATTTTTTCACCAGGTCACACTTCGTCAGAGGGCTGCTAACAAGATTCGGAGGTTGGTCGATGAAGAGGGGCATCTCCTGGATGATATACAATCTATTCGGTCCCAGCTTCTCCATTTCTTCCACACTAGGTGGACTGAGACCACTGTTGTGGGTGCTCCGATTTTTCAGGTTGATAATTCCAAGAAGGTTTCCTCTGCGGAGAATGCTATGCTGGTCAGGCCAATTACTGTGGAGGAGATTCATCGGGCACTCTGGGATCTCGTTCCGGATAAGGCTCCGGGGCCTGATGGTTTTCCTCCATTCTTTTTCCGTCACTATTGGGACATAGTGGGGCAGGAGGTGGTTATGGCGGTCCAGCTTGTTTTCCAATCTAAACTCATTCCTAAGGATTGGAACCGGACTCTTATCACTTTAGTGCCCAAGTGCACTAATGCTTCTCTTCCTCAGCACTTCAGGCCAATCAGTTTATGCACTACTTTATATAAGGTCTGTGCCCACCTTCTAGCTAGTCGTCTCTGCGAGGTGATTCCCCGTATCATTTCTGCTGAACAGGGGGCTTTCATTAGAGGGCGTTCTATCTCGGATAATATCCTTATTACTCAGGAGTTTATGCATGATCTTCAGAGAGCCCCAGCTAGACGGTGTCTTATGGCTGTCAAGCTTGACATGGAGAGAGCTTATGATAGACTGAGTTGGGCTTTTCTTCAAAGCTCTCTTCAGGAGTTTGGATTTGACGAGGTGTTTATTGAGTGGGTTATGGCTTGTATTCAGAGGCCTTCCTTTGCTTTGATTATTAACGGGGTTTTGACTGAGTTTTTCCAGTCTTCCGTAGGGTTACGTCAGGGGTGCCCTCTATCCCCCTTGTTGTTCATTTTGGCCACGGATGATCTTTCCCGAGCTTTTTATCAGGCTAACGTGATCGGGCGATTGTCCCTTTTATGGATGGGGTTGGCGGTCCTTCTGTCTCTCATCTCCTGTTTGCCGATGACTGCATTATTTTGGGTCAGGCCTCTATTGAAAATGTGGTTTCTGTTGATTCTATTCTGCAGCGGTATTGTCAGGCCTCGGGTCAGAAGGTTAATTATCTTAAATCTTCCATATGTTTTAGCCCGAAGACTTCCAGGTCTATTAAAGCAGCCATTATCACTTTGTTGGGTATCTCTACTCAGACTGACTGGTTTATGTATCTGGGGATTCCCATGACCGATAGACGCCCTCGTTGTTCTGACTTTGCTGAATTAGAGAGGAGGGTTCGTCAGCGTATTGAGGGTTGGCAGGTTACCGGCCTATCTATGATGGCCAGAGTCACCATTATTCGATCGGTTCTTTCCTCTCTGCCTCTCTATTTGCTTTCGAATGCGGCCATCCCTATTACCTGCCTACGGAGGATTGAGAGAATCTTTAGAGACTTCCTTTGGGCCTCCATGCAAGATGGGCACGGCTCTCATCTATTATCTTGGGATATGATCTGTATGCCTATTCAGGAAGGTGGTCTCGAGATCCAATCTCTGAGGGTCAGACAGCAAGCCCTTCTGGCCAGGCATGCATCTCGATTCCTTCTGGAGCCACAATGTCTGTGGAGCTCTCTTATGCGGGCGAGGTATGGTGACTGGAAGCCTGGGGAGTGTATTGGGCCGCCCAGGGGGAGTTCCTTCTTTTGGAAGGAGGTTTGTCAATATGGTGAGTCTATCCTTAAGAAAATTACATGGATGATTGGAGATGGTCATTCCGTTGATGTGATTCAGGACTCCTGGATATCTGAGCTCCCTCTTTCTCGGTGGCCTTCTTTTATCAACATTGATGTCCCCACCAAGCTGAAGGTTAGGGATTTGATTTCTCTAGATCCCCCTTCTTGGGATACCGCTAGAGTGATCAGTTTCTTTGGTGATGAGCTCTCTCGGCGGATTCTATCTATTCCTCTCACCTCTGGCCCTTCGACGGATGTTAGATTATGGCAGAGATCTTGTCTTTCCAAAGCCCCTCTTAGGGATCTTATGAAGGTTTTCAGGCCCCAGCCCCTGGTCACGAAGGATGCTGCTTGGATCTGGTCGCTTCCTACTCTTCCCCGGGTCCAGTTATTCATCTGGAAGCTTCTTTGGGACTGTCTTCCGACGAGTGCCATGCTCTCCCATAGGGGTTTGCCTATCCAGCCGACTTGCTCTCTGTGTGGATTGGAGGATGAGACTACGGACCATGCGATCTTCATATGTCCTCGAGCCAGGCAGATATGGCAGATGATGGGTTATTCCTATAATGTGGGTGTTTCGGGATCCCTATGCTCCCTCTTCTTTCTTGATCTCCGGAGGGCCTCCCAGCATAAACGCGGTCTCTGGGCGATCACGGCTTATCAGATTTGGATATCGAGGAACCAACTCATCTTCTCCGATGATGTTACCTCTCCACATCGGCTTGTTAGGAGGATCAGATCTTTGTCTGCGGAATATGCCCAAGCTTTTCATGCTGTTGGTCTTGACTCCTCTGGCCTCCGGGGTTCCCCTGCTGCTTCGGCAGCGAACCGGCATACGGTTTTCATTTCCTGGGAGCCCCCCCACCAGGGTTTATCAAAATCAACTTCGATGGAAGTGTCCGTGGCAGAGCTGCTGGTTCTGCGTTTATCATCCGTGGGCCTCAGGGTGATATGCTGGCTGCGGGTGGCTTTGGCACCCTTGATTCCTCTGTCCCTATGACAGAACTTTATGCAGCATGGGCCGGTATTTCTTACGCCTCTCAGCACTTCCATGCTCATCGTCTCGTTATCGAGGGTGATTCGATGACGGTTATTCGATGGCTGAGAAAGGAGAATATTTTCGACGGCCCCAGTATTCCTATTCTCAGGGACACATGGTCTATCTTACAGAGAGTTGGTTCTGTCCGGATTCGACATATCTACCGTGAGGCCAACTCGGCGGCTGGATGACCCCTGCCCCTCTGTCTTACAGCAAATTTTATATTCTGACTATCTGGGATAATTCGTACTAGACAGTATGATTATCCGCTTGTACCAAAAAAAAAAAAATAAAAAAAAATAAAAAGCTAACTTTTCTAATTTCTTCGGTCAAAAGAAGAGAACATGAATAAATTGGACAGAAAAGTTAACCGACTTTCTTTTAAAATTTATCCGCAAAAGAACTAAGCCTAAAAGTAAATTATTAGATAGATATTCAATTGGGAACTATGATCTCATTCTTATTTAAATATACTATTTAAAAAATTTGAACATACACACTTTTAGAGGATGTTTTGGTAAAATACTTTTGGCCCCCATTTGGTTGCGAGAAAAGGGGAATGGGGGGCCTTTTTCTTCTCATATTCTCTTATTTGGTTGGAGGAGGGGAAGAGTTCGAAGGTGCAGACATATTTTTTTTTTCCATCAAAAAATAAATACCATGAGAAGATTGAAATTTATTTTCTTATCCTCTTTTCTTTGCTCATTCAAAAATATTTTGAAACCTAAGTACCAAAATTACCTTTTTAATATTTTTTATTCTCTCTATTTTATATATTTTTATTTATATAATCATATATAAGCAATGAAAGTAGGTCAACAAAATAGGATGGAAATGGACCTTAATTAATGGTCCATTTAATTCCCTTGTAGAAAAATAAAAAAAGTGGGAACGAGCACTTAGTAGTAAAATGGGACAGGAAGTTTGAGAGAAAGAAAAAGAGAAGAAATTGTTCATGTATATATAAATTGCAACTAGGAACATCTTTCGGGCGACAACAATCAGATGATGTAGGAGCTCGAGCTCAAACCGTTCATCTTTTAAACGAGTCCAGCACGTGAATATGCCTTCTTGAAGAATCATCGATCCTTCCTCATCTCTTCCTCCAAAAGCCAAAGTTCACACCTCGTTTGAAGCAAATAAATTTTATATATCTCTATAATTTATTGTATTTAAGAATATAAATAATGATAAATTTAAAATCTCAACTATTAAATTATAGGACTACTTTCTATTATTAATTACAAATGCTAACAATTTTGATAGAATTTATAAATAAATTTTATAGGATGAAAGAAATACATTTTTTTGGATAATTGTTCCTGACAATGATTAATAGTTTTTAGCAAAAATAATGTTGCTTCAACCAAAGTCCTCACTTTCATTGGTCCTCTGATCACAGCTAGCGTCACCAAACTTGCTTGCCGCTGCAAATCAATGAATAAGCTCTACTCTGCTGTTGCTAACCACCATCACTAAGAACTCAAACAACTATTCTTTCTCACTCTTCCTCTTAGTAAATCGGTATGTTTCTTCCTTTTTTTTCTCCTTATTTAGGTTTTCCTGATTGTTTTGAACAAAATAATGATCAGTTGAATGGGAGACTGGACGATCTTGTTATGTAACGCAACAATTTTAAGCATTTCAATCAATTGAGAAATACTCAAAAAAGAAAATTTCCGGCATGTTAAAATAGCCACGAGGTCCATCTCAGCAAGATGGCATGTGCTTGTCAATTCTCCAGACGCCTCCTATTTGGCCAATCCATCTCCGATCCGGACATGGACATGGGCCGAACCGGTTGAGTCATTGTGAATGATGATGACGCTCAATCACCTTTTTTGAACATCGGGAACGGAGGTGCTTCTCGAATCCTCGCTTCGCCGGATTGCCTGCAAAGAAGTTCCGGAACCGTAGGGGGTCTCCGGTGGGACCCTCCGAGGGCCAAGTTAGTGACTGAGGTCACAGCTGAAGAAGGGCTCGAGTGAGCCCTATTTTGTATGGAAAAGAGGGGTCTCCCAGAGGAGGAATCCCTTTCTGAGAGTTGAGATAGCGATTTTGGGGTTATCGCGCAAACCTATTTACTGGATGGATTCACCTTTTTATAGGGGTTGACTCTGGCATGATCACGTGGGATGGCATGAAGTCAGAACATCTGCTGAGCCTTGCGTGAATCTGGGCTGGTTGATGGGTTACGTCCCATCAGTTGTTGGGTAGGTAGGTCCTGTCCCATCAGCCGATGGGCTGTTGAGTTGTCGGATCGGGCGCTGTCGGGCGGCGCGCGTCAGAGAGGCGGTTTCTTGAACCGCTGGGGCTGCCAGGAAGGTGCCGGGGCCGCTTAGGATGTGCCGGGGCAGCCTAGCTTGGAGACGAAGGGGGCCAGCCAGGAAGGTACCGGGGCCGGCTGGGAAGTGTCGGGGCTGGCTGGGAAGTGTCGGGCCCGCCGACTTTGGAGGTGTCGGTCTTTGGGGCCGTCGGCCTTTGGGGTCGTCGGTCTTGAAGGTGTCGGCCTTTGGGGCTGACTGTCTTGGGCCGTCGGTCATGGAGCCGTCAGTCTTTGGGCCGTCGGCCTTTAGGGCCATCGATTTTGGAGGTGTCGGCCTTTGGGGCCGACTGTCTTGTGGTCGTCGGTCATGGAGCCGTCAGTCTTTGGGGCCGTCGGCCTTTGGGGCCGTCGGTTTTTGGAGGTGCCGGCCTTGGAGGTGCCGGTCTTGGAGGTGTCGGCCTTTAGGCCGACTGTCTTGGGGCCGTCGGTCTTTGGGGCCGTCGGCCTTTGGGGCCGTCGGTCTTTGGGGCCGTCGGCCTTTGGGGCCGTCGGTCTTGGAGGTGCTGGCCTTGGAGGTGCCGGTCATGGAGGTGTCGGCCTTTGGGGCCGACTGTCTTGGGGCCGTCGATCATTGGGGCCGTCGGTCATGGAGCCATCGGTCTTGGAGGTGTCGGCCTTTGGGGCCGACTGTCTTGGGGCCATCGGTCATGGAGCCATCGGCCTTTGGGGCCGTCGGTCTTGGGGCCGTCCAAAAAATTTTTTACTCTCCATGGGGTCAACTGGCTCCATCAAATGCCCCCCACACTCCTGAGCTTGCATGCCCTACGTCAGCTAAGCGAAAGGAGTGTAGAACTTCAAGAAATTTTTTGGAGGCAAATTGATTACCTCACGCCCGCCACTGAAAGCAGCGTACGCTAACTTTTTTGGGGGGACGCTCGTCAGTTAGCCGTTAAGGCAAAGATGAAGCCGATGAGGCAAAGTTAAGGCCGTCGAGAACCTTTTGAACCCCGGAGGGTGACCAGATGGTGCTTGGGCCGGGCTCAGGTGCCTTTTTCTTTAAAGAAATTGGTCTCCTTCTGCAGGGTTGATCCTCCCCCCAGGAAACTCTATTGATTGGAATCCGCATGTCTTGAGCTTGAGGGTGCCGACACGGAGCCGATCTTGGGTGCCGACGCGGAGGCCGGTCTTTGGTGCCGACGCGGAGTCGGTCTTTGGTGCCGACGCGGAGTCGGTCTTTGTTGCCGACGCGGAGTCGGTCTTTGGTGGTTTTCTTGTAACGCATTCAGATACTAATGAAAAGAAACTTTTTTTCTCAGTGTAGTATACTTAGCTTTTTGCAGCTGTTTGCCTTCACGGGTCTTTGGTGCCGAGGCGGAGTCGGTCTTTGGTGCCGACGCGGAGTCGATCTTTGTTGCCGACACAGAGTCGGTCTTTGGTGCAGACGAGGAGTCGGTCTTTGGTACCGACGCGGAGTCAGTCTTTGTTGCCGACGCGGAGTCGGTCTTTGGTGCCAACGCAGAGTCGGTCTTTGTTGCCAATGCAGAGTCGGTCTTTGGTGCCGATGCGGAGTCGGTCTTTGTTGCCGACGCGGAGTCGGTCTTTGTGCCTAGCTGGCCCAGGGCTTTTTGACGCCAAAGCGAGGTTGGCCTTGGATGTTGATGCAAGGTAGGTCTTCCCTGCACAACATTTTTAAGTATTAATGAAAGAAAACCGTCTTAAGTGCAGTGTACTTAGCTTTTGCAGCGAGCGGATCGCTAGCCCACTGGTGCAACTATCGTGGGCGACGTGAGAGGCTTGGGGTGCCGCTGAGTGGCCCCCAAGCGTTGCTTCTGCGGTTCATGAACTGCTACTTTCAAAGCCTGATCTTGCCGGGGTTGTGGTCGGGGGACCGCGGCCGCTTGGGGGGCTCGTAGCGAGGCTTCCTAGGGGAAGCCGGGCGTCGGCCGGTCTCGCGCCGACCGGCCTCTCGCCGAGGAGAGCCTCCTCTCGCCGACTGCTGACCGGCGGGGGGAGCGGTTTGGTGCTGAGTGGCCACGGACTGTTGCTGGAGCCCGTGGATCATGGTGGTGAGGGCTTGGACCTACTGGGAGAGGGTCGCTAGATGCTCCGCTGTTTGGTCAGAGGCGTTCGACGACGGGCAGGTGACCGGAGGGCCAGCTACAGGAGGATTGGCTTCCTGCTGCCTAACTGGCGGGGGAAGCCCTGCCGGGAAGCTGACGGAGGCGTCCTGGGCTCGAGTCACCACCAAGGTTTCTAGAAGAAGAGAGGGAAGAAAGATGTAGCTCAGAAAGAACGTTCGCTACCTTTTCTCATCCCCCTTCCTGGCGCGCCAATCTGATGATGTTCAATCACCTCTCCTGGACGTCGGGAACGGAGGTGCTTCTCAAATCCTTGCTTCGCCGGGTTGCCTGCAAAGAAGTCCCGGGACCGGTGGGGGTCTCTGGTGGGACCCTCGAGGGCCAAGTTAGTGACTGAGGTCACAGCTGAAGAAGGGCTCGAGTAAGCCCTGTTTTGTGTGGAAAAGAGGGGTCTCCCAGAGGAGGAATCCCTTTCTGAGAGTTGAGATGGCGATTTTGGGGGTTATTGCGCATACCTATTTACTGGATGGATTCACCTTTTTATAGGGGTTGACTCTGGCATGATCACGTGGGATGGCATGAAGTCAGAACGTATGCTGAGCCCTTGCATGAATCTGGGCTGGTTGATGGGTTACGTCCCATCAGTTGTTGGGTAGGTAGGTCCTGTCCCATCAGCCGGTGGGGCTGTTGAGTTGTCGGATCTGGCGCTGTCGGGCGGCACGCGTCAGAGAGGCGGTTTCTTGAACCGCTGGGGCTGCCAGGAAGGTGCCGGGGCCGCCTGGGAGGTGCCGGGGCCGCCTAGCTTGGAGACGGAGGGGGCCGGCCAGGAAGGTACCAGGGCCGGCTGGGAAGTGCCAGGGCCGGCTGGGAAGTGTCGGGCCCGCCGACTTTGGAGGTGTCGGTCTTTGGGGCCGTCGGCCTTTGGGGCCGTCGGCCTTTGGGGCCGTCGGTCTTGGAGGTGTCGGCCTTTGGGGCCGACTGTCTTGGGGCCGTCGGTCTTTGGGGCCGTCGGTCATGGAGCCATCGGTCTTTGGGGCCGTCGGCCATTGGGGCCATCGGTTTTGGAGGTGCCGGGCTTGGAGGTGCCGGTCTTGGATGTGTCGGCCTTTAGGGCCGACTGTCTTGGGGCCGTCGGTCATGGAGCCGTCGGTCTTTGGGGCCGTCGGCCTTGGAGGTGCCGGTCTTGGAGGTGTCGGCCTTTGGGGCCGACTGTCTTGGGGCCGTCGGTCATGGAGCCGTTGGTCTTTGGGGCCGTCGGCCTTTGGGGCCGTCGGTCTTTGGGGCCGTCGATCTTGGAGGTGCCAACCTTGGAGGTGCCGGTCTTGGAGGTGTTGGCCTTTGGGGCCGACTGTCTTGGGGCCGTCGGTCATGGAGCCGTCGGTCTTTGGGGCCGTTGGCCTTTGGGGCCATCGGTCTTGGAGGTGCCGGCCTTGGAGGTGCCGGTCTTGGAGGTGTCTGCCTTTGGGGCCGACTGTCTTGGGGCCGTCGGTCATGGAGCCGTCAGTCTTTGGGGCAGACGGCCTTTGGGGCCATCGGTCTGGAGGTGCCGACCTTGGAGGTGCTGGTCTTGGAGGTGTCGGCCTTTGGGGCCGACTGTCTTGGGTCCGTCGGTCATTGGGGCCGTCGGTCATGGAGCCGTCGGTCTTGAAGGTATCGGCCTTTGGGGCCGACTGTCTTGGGGCCATCGGTCATGAAACCATCGGCCTTTGGGGCCGTCGGTCTTGGAGCCGTCGGCCTTGGGGCCGTCGGTCTTGGGGCCGTCGGCCTTTGGGGCCGTCCAAAAATTTGTTTACTCTCCATGGGGTCAACTGGCTCCATCAAATGCCTTCCACACTCCTTGAGCTTGCGTGCCCTGCATCAGCTAAGCGAAAGGAGTGTAGAACTTCAAGAAATTTTTCGGAGGCAAATTGATTACCTCACGCCCGCCACTGAAAGCAGCGTACGCTAACTTTTTTGGGGGGACGCTCGTCAGTTAGCCGTTGAGGCAAAGATGAAGCCGATGAGGCAAAGTTAAGGCCGTCGAGAACCTTTTGAACCCCGGAGGGTGACCAGATGGTGCTTGGGCCGGGCTCAGGTGCCTTTTTCTTTAAAGAAATTGGTCTCCTTCTGCAGGGTTGATCCTCCCCCCCAGGAAACTCTGTTGATTGGAATCCGCATGTCTTGAGATTGAGGGTGCCGACACGGAGCCGATCTTGGGTGCCGACGCGGAGGCCGATCTTTGGTGCCAACGCGGAGTCGGTCTTTGTTGCTGACGCAGAGTCGGTCTTTGGTGGTTTTCCTGTAACGCATTCAGATACTAATGAAAAGAAACTTTTTTCTCAGTGTAGTATACTTAGCTTTTTGCAGCTGTTTGCCTTCGTGTGTCTTTGGTGCTGACGCGGAGTCGGTCTTTGGTGCCGACGCGGAGTCGGTCTTTGTTGCCGACATGGAGTCGGTCTTTGGTGTCGACGCAGAGTCAGTCTTTGGTGCCGACGCGAGTCGATCTTTGTTGCCGACATGGAGTCGGTCTTTGGTGCCGACGCGGAGTCGGTCTTTGTTGCCGACGTGGAGTCGTCTTTAGTGCCGATGCGGAGTCGGTCTTTGTTGCCATCGCGGAGTTGGTCTTTGGTGCCGACGCGGAGTCGGTCTTTGTTGCCGATGCGGAGTCGGTCTTTGTGCCTAGCTGGCCCAGGGCTTTTTTACACCAAAGCAAGGTTGGCCTTGGATGTTGATGCAAGGTAGGTCTTCCCTGCACGACATTTTTAAGTATTAATGAAAGAAAACCGTCTTAAGTGCCGTGTACTTAGCTTTTGTAGCGAGCGGATTGCTAGCCCACTGGTGCAACTATCGTGGGCAACGTGAGAGGCTTGGGGTGCCGCTGAGTGGCCCCCGAGCGTTGCTTCTGCGGTTCATGAACTGCTACTTTCAAAGCTTGATCTTGCCGGGGCCGTGGTCGGGGGACCGCGCCGCTTGGGGGGCTCGTAGCGAGGCTTCCTAGGGGAAGCCGGGCGTCGGCCGGTCTCGCGTCACCGGCTTCTCGCCGAGGAGAGCCTCCTCTCGCCGACTGCTGACCGGCGAGGGGAGCGGTTTGGTGCTGAGTGGCCACAGACTGTTGCTGGAGCCCGTGGATCATGGTGGTGAAGGCTTGGACCTACTGGGAGAGGGTCGCCAGATGCTCCACTGTTTGGTCAGAGGCATCCGGCGGAGGGCAGGTGACCGGAGGGCCAGCTGCAGGAGGATTGGCCTCCTGCCGCCTAACTGGGGGGGGAAGCCCTACCGGGCAGGTGACGGAGGCATCCTAGGCTCGAGTCACCACCATGGTTTCTAGAAGAAGAGAGGGGAAGAAAGATGTAGCTCAGGAAGAATGTTCGCTACCTTTTTCTCATCCCCCTTCCTGGCACGCCAATCTGATGACGCTCAATCACCTCTCCTGGACGTCGGGAACGGAGGTGCTTCTCGAATCCTCGCTTCGCCGGGTTGCCTGCAAAGAAGTCTCGGGACCGGAGGGGTCTTCGGTGGGACCCTCCGATGGCCAAGTTAGTGACTGAGGTCACAGCTGAAGAAGGGCTCGAGTGAGCCCTATTTTGTGTGGAAAGAGGGGTCTTCCAGAGGAGGAATCCCTTTCTGAGAGTTGAGATGGCGATTTTGGGGGTTATCGCGCATACCTATTTACTGGGTGGATTCACCTTTTTATAGGGGTTGACCTTAGCATGATCACGTGGGATGGCATGAAGTCAGAATGTCTGCTGAGCCCTTGCATGAATCTTGGCTGGTTGGTGGGTTACGTCCCATCAGTTGTTGGGTAGGTAGGTCCTGTCCCATTAGCCGGTGGGGCTGTTGAGTTGTCGGATCTGGCGCTGTCGGGCGGCGCGCGTCAGAGAGGCGGTTTCTTGAACTACTGGGGCTGCCAGGAAGGTGCCGGGGCGCCTGGGAGGTGTCGGGGCCGCCTAGCTTGGAGACGGAGGGGGCCGGCCAGGAAGGTACCGGGGTCGGCTGGGAAGTGCCGGGCCCGCCGACTTTGGAGGTGTCTGTCTTTGGGGCTGTCGGCTTTTGGAGCCATCGGTCTTGGAGGTGTCGGCCTTTGGGGCCGACTGTCTTGGGGCCGTCGGTCATGGAGCCATCGGTCTTTGGGGCCATCGGCCTTTGGGGCCATCGTCTTGGAGGTGTCAGCCTTTGGGGCCGACTGTCTTGGGGCCGTCGGTCATGGAGCCGTCGGTCTTTTGGGCCATCGGCCTTTGGGGCCGTCGGTCTTGGAGGTGCCGGCCTTGGAGGTGCCGGTCTTGGAGGTGTCGGCCTTTGGGGCCGACTGTCTTAGGGCCGTCGGTCATGGAGCCGTCGATCTTTGGGGCCATCGGCCTTTGGGGCCATCGGCCTTGGAGGTGCCGGCCTTGGAGGTGCCGGTCTTGGAGGTATCGGCCTTTGGGGCCGACTGTCTTGGGGCTGTTGGTCATGGAGCCGTCGGTCTTTGGGGCCGTCGGCCTTTGGGGCAGTCGGTCTTAGAGGTACCGGCCTTGAAGGTGCCGGTCTTGGAGGTGTCGACCTTTGGGGCCGACTGTCTTGGGGCCATCGGTCATGGAGCCATCGGTCTTTGGGGCCATCAACCTTTGGGGCCGTCGATCTTGGAGGTGCCGGCCTTGGAGGTGCCGGTCTTGGAGGTGTCAGCCTTTGGGGCTGACTGTCTTGGGGCGGTCGGTCATTGGGGCCGTTGGTCATGGAGCCATCGGTCTTGGAGGTGTCGGCCTTTGGGGCCGACTGTCTTGGAGCCGTCGATCATTGGGGCCTTCGGTCATAGCCGTCGGTCTTGGAGGTGTCGGCCTTTGGGGCCGTCGGTCATGGAGCCGTCGGCCTTTGGGGCCGTCGGTCTTCGAGGTGTCGGCCTTTGGGGTCGTCTGTCTTGGAGCCGTCGGCCTTTGGGGCCGTCCAAAAATTTTTGTACTCTTTATGGGGTCAACTGGCTCCATCAGATGGTGATACCAAACTTCGTTGACAAATTAAAGCTCACATACTATTTCATTTTTTCACAAAAGAAAATAGGAAACGATTAGAAATTTCCAAGACTACACTGACTTGGTCTAAACGTGTTGTCTTGGTCTAAACACGCATGTGGGTTCATAGCAACCCGCTGCACCTATAAAAGATGAAATGGGCAACGGATCGTGTTGGTCCATGAATGGCACGATACGGCCCATATTGAGCCTGGACTGGCTCATCGTGCCGTTCCATCGTGCCACGCTTGGCACGGCCTTTACCCCTCAAAGGCTGTGCCTGACATGTCCGAGGCTATGGTGCATGGACAGCACGGCCTGGATCCGACAGGGCCCGTGGCAATTTTTTTTAATAGGCTATGCTCAACATGGCTCGTTTACTAACAGATCATGCTGGGCATGATCCATTAAAATGTTCAGCATGATGGGTTTAAATCGTGCCGTGCCATCTCTACGTATATGCATGGTTGCTAGCTAGGTTCCAGCCTTAATCTCAAATAACATAGTTATATACCAAGCACTTGTCTAATAAATAAGCGTGAGGCGGTCCAAACCTTTACGACCATGCAAGTTGGGGTCCACGAGTCAATTTTCAATCTTTGTCGTTCTATTTTCTGCATGGCATATGATGGCGCTCGATCACCTTTCCTGGACGTCGGGAACGGAGGTGCTTCTCGAATCCTCGCTTCGCCGGATTGCCTGCAAAGAAGTCTCGGGACCGGAAGGGGTCTCCGATGGGATCCTTCGACGGCCAAGTTAGTGACTGAGGTCACAGTTCAAGAGGAGCTCGAGAGAGCCCTTTTTAGTGTGAGAAAGGAGGTCTCCCGGAGGCGGGATTCCTTCCCGAAAGTTAAGATGACGATTTTGGGGTTATCGCGCATACCTGTTTACTGGGTAGATTCACCTTTTTATAGGGATCGATCATGGCATGATCACGGGGGATCGCGTGAGTCAGAAGATCTAATGAGCCCTTGCGCGAATCCAGGCTGGTTAGTGGGCTGCGTCCCATTAGCCGATAGGGATATTGGGTGGTCGGATCTAGTGTTGTCGGGCGACGCGCGTCGGCGCTATCGGGCGGTGCGCGTCTGGCGCTGTCGGGGGCACGCGTCAGAGAGGTGGTTTCTTGAGCCGCTGGGGCTGATATGGCTGGAACTGAAAAATCCTGTCTTATCAGGGCCGAGCCGGGTCGAACCGAAAAGGCTGGGGCCAATCCCGCTGGCAAGGCAGTGCCGGGGCGGGGCCGAATCAACGGACTTGGAGGCGCCGAAGCCTAGTCAGGCCGGCCGGGGATGGCCTTGGCCGACTCAGCGGAACTGGAGAAGCCGGGGCCGAGTCGGACCGGCCGGGATGGCCTGGGCCGACTCGGCGGAACTGGAGACGCCGGGGCCAAGTCGGGCCGATCGGGGATGGCCTGGGCCGACTCGGCGGAACTGGAGACGCCGGGGCTGAGTCGGGCCGGCCGGGGATGGCCCTGGCCGACTCGGCAGAACTGAAGACGCCGAGGCCGAGTCGGGCCGGCCGGGGATGGCCCTGGCCGACTCGGCGGAACTAGAGACGCCGGGGCCGGCTAGGAGAGTGCCGGGGCCGACTGGGAGGTGCCTGGGCCGGCTAAGAAGTGTCGGGGCCGGCTAGGAAGGTACCAGGCGGCCTAGCTTGGACACGCCGGGGCCGACTGGGAAGATGCTGGGGCCGCCTGGGAAGCGCCAGGGCCGGGAGGTGCCAGTGCCGCCTAGCTCGGATACGCCGGGGCCGGCTGGGAAGATGTCAGGGCCGCCTAGAAGGTGCCGGGCCGCCTAGCTTGGAAGTGTCGGGGCCGGTTGGGAAGTGCTTGGGCCGGCTAGGAAGTGCCGGGGGCCGGCTAGGAAGGTGCCGGGCCGTCTAGCTTGGACACGCCAGGGCCGGCTGGGAAGATGCCGGGGCCGGCTGGGAAGATGCCGGGGCCATCTGGGAGGATGCCGGGGCCGCCTGGCTTGGAGGTGCCGTCCTTGGAGGCGTCGGCCTTGGAGCCATCGGTCTTGGAGGTGTCGGCCTTTGGGGCCGTCGGTCTTGGAGGTGTCGGCCTTTGGGGCCGTCGGTCTTGCAGCCGTCGGTCTTGGAGGTATCGGCCTTTGGGGCCATCGGTCTTGGAGGTGTCGGCATTTGGGGCTGTCGGTCGTTGGGTGTCGGTCTTTGGGGCCATCGGTCTTGGAGGTGTCGGCCTTTGGGGCCGTCGGTCTTGGAGGTGTTGGCCTTTGGGACTGTCGGTCGTCGGGTGTCGGCCTTTGCGGCCGTCGGTCTTGGAGGTGTCGGCCTTTGGGGCCGTCGGTCTTGGAGCTGTCGGTCTTGGAGGTATCGGCCTTTGGGGCCGTCGGTCTTGGAGGTGTCGGCCTTTGGGGCCGTCGGTCGTCGGGTGTCGGCCTTTGAGGCCATCGGTCTTGGAGGTATCGGCTTTTGGGGCCGTCGGTCGTCGGTTGTCGGCCTTTGGGGCCGTCGGTCTTGGAGGTATCGGCCTTTGGGACCATCGGTCTTGGAGGTGTCGGCCTTTGGGACCGTCGGTCGTCGGGTGTCGGCCTTTGGGGCCGTCGGTCTTGGAGGTGTCCAAATTTTTTTTTTTATTCTTCATGGGGTCAACTGGCTCCATAAGCATATATTGCCGTTCTGTTTTCTGCATGGCATAGGACTGACTTGTATCCATCAGAATTTGTCACAAGACTAACATGAACCCATTCTTTTCAGCAGGGCCACATGCCCTCCCTCTCGCTTCCAGATCGATAACGTCTACGTGTGCCACATAAAAATCACATAGTCTCAAGCCTCTTCTTAGTCTGAGAAGAAACCCATAAGCTCCATAAAACTATAACTTCTCTCTTCTCCAACTCAATGGCCGGATCATCAAATTCTGATGGACACCATCACAACCAAAGCTCGACGAACCAGAGGCCATTGGTGATCGACAAGACCCTGTGTAGTGCGGCGAACCTCGCGCAGCTCCACCCGACCGGCACCGTCCTCGCCTTCCAAGCTCTCTCCCCCTCCTTCTCCAACCATGGCATGTGCTGCACTTCCAACAAGTGCATCACTTTGGCTCTAATTTTCCTTTGCACCATCACCTGCATCATCTTCTCTATCACTGATAGCCTCGTGGGCACTGACAAGAAGCTATACTTTGGCATCGCTACGCCGACGAGCTTCTACCCTTTCAACTTTGATGGGTCCGAAGAAGAAAGAAAGAAGGTGCTGGCAGACCCGCGATTGGAGAGGCTTAAAATACGGCGATTGGACTACTTCCATGCCTTCTTCTCGGTGGTAGTGTTCTTGACTATAACCTTTAGTGATACCAAAATACAGAACTGCTTCTTTCCAGATGCTGGACGGAACACGCAGCAAATCCTCCAGAATTTGCCGCTGGGGGCCGGTTTGGTCTCGAGCGCGGTGTTTGCTATCTTTCCGACCGCTCGGAAGGGGATTGGATATTCTGAAAATGGTAGCAGGTCGGATGATCAGGATGCGTCTGATTCGGAAAGAGAAAACAAATAAATAGGAAAAAAAAGATAAATTAATATTGATAGACAATATTAATTGACTGATAGAAGCAGCGTTAGTTTCTTGTAATTTTTGCATCAAATTTCTGAGCCAGAAAATATTTTTGTATGATAAAAGCTGCTACGTTGCATTTCTATTGCTCACCGAGTACTTTTCTTAGTGCCTCTTTTAAGTGAACACCGTCGAAGTCTCGTGGTCACACGAGTGGCTCCAAATTATCGGGCAACGCAACTGATGGTGAAGGTGGACGAGGGGAAGCGATAACAGCAATGTGATTATCGACACGGGATGTTGGAAGTGGAATCGGGTGCGTCCAAGGGCAGTGTCTAGCTCACGGTAAGCTGTTATGAAACAGGTCTTCGATCGTTACCGTCGGGAAAAAAGAAGAAAAAAAAAGGTGCCCCCTTTGCATGCCACTTCGCGTGACCTAAACCGGATGGACCCGTGATTTTTATTATCTATTAGTATTTTATCAGTTCGTGTTACCATACTGCCCGCTGAAGCGGAACGTCGGCTCCCATCTGACGCATCGTAAGAAAAACCAAGCAGCTAACGACACGAAGTTCCCGTACGAACCTGACAGCGGCCATTTTAAAAGGGACCGGAGGTGGTCCTGCGCCCCCGGTCATATCTTCCGGACGACAAAGGGCCACGTTTATTGAGTCGTTTTTTAAACTGGTGCTTTTTTTGCACCGATTTTAAAAAAAAGTATGGGAATCAAACTTACTGTAAAAAAAGGGGTTAAAGCAAAAATACCACTTCAAATGGCGTTTTTCGTTTTCACCTCCTCACCCTTGCTGCGCCACATCAGCAAAAGATTTTTGATCTTTTGCTGGTGTGGAAAAAAAATGAACAGAAATCGCCATTTGAAGTGGCGATTTCTGTTGAACAGAAATCGCCACTTCAAATGGCGATTTCATGAGATTGAAATCGCCACTTAAAGTGCGATTTCATGAGAGAAATCGCGGCTTCAAATGGCGATTTCGCAAATCACTTTTATCTCCCATGCAAAAAAAAAAATGGATAAAAAAAATAATTCTAAATTTAAATTTAATAATATGAAATTAAATAATATATTTTTATTTATCTTATTATAATTTTGAGTTAAATAATATCTATACAGTTTCAAATCTTTGAATTTCAAATCACTCTTTTATCACTTTTAATTAATTGACCTATCTTTACGGAAGTCATGAAGGGATCACGTTCCAAGTTTTCTAACGCTTCGTAAACCGTATCGTTTATCTTCTCGATTTGAAACTATATAGATATTATTTAATTCAAAATAACAATAAGATAAATAAAAATATTATTTAATTACTCTCCTACTTGATTTGAAACTGTAAGTTATCATCTCTTATCTATACCGTTTTCTCATCGATTTGAAACTATATAGATATTATTTAATTCAAAATAACAATAAGATAAATAAAAATATATTATTTAATTACTCTCCTACTTGATTTGAAATGGTAAGTTTTTATCTCTTCTCCTCTTATTAATTACTCTTATATCTGTTTTTTTTTTTTTTTTTTGCGTCAGGGGTATAAGTGAGTTGAGAAATCGCCACTTCAAGTGGCGATTTCATGAGATTGAAATCGCCACTTGAAGTGGCGATTCATGAAGTGGCGATTTCATGAAATCGCCACTTGAAGTGGCGATTTCTGTTCAACAGAAATCACCACTTCAAATGGCGATTTCTGTTCGTTTTTTTTTTTCCTCACTGGGCTGACGTGGCGCAGCAAGGGTGAGGAGGTGGAAGTGAAAAACGCCATTTGAAGTGGCATTTTTCGCTTTAACCTCTTTTTTGCAATAAGTTTGATTTCCACACTTTTTTCTAAAACCGGTGCCAAAAAGCATCAGTTTAAAAAATGACTCCACGTTTATTCGACGGTCGGGATTTGCAGCAGACTTTATATATTTTTAGTTTTTTTTTAATTATTACATTATCCAAAAAGCTGGAGCCTCTGTCTGACCGTGAGGGCTCCTCGTCCCAAAGATATGGGGGATTCAAATGAGAGAGGAAACCAAAAAGAAATAAGAAATAAGGAGAAAAAAAAGAGAGAAAAGTTTTGGTTGGGTAAAAACATTTGAAAAACTAAAGGGATATAATTGAAATTTAAGCGAAACGCCGTGGCTCTTTATCGCACGTTAAGGGTAAAATTGAGACTATATTTTATTAAGATTTTATTTAAGGTAGTATTTGATATGGGGGATAAGGAGGATATCCCTTGGATATCCCTCCTTATTCCCAAATGCTATAACTAGAAGGGATAGATCTAAAAAAATTTAACCAGAGGAAATAACCCATGGTTAACCATGGGTTATCCCCTAAACTTATTCCCTAGGAAACCCAAGAACAACTAAAGTTATCCCTTGATGGCATACTTGTAATTTAAAAAAAATGCTTATTCCCTCAGCTATCCCCTGGATAAATGCTATCCCGTACATTTATCCAAGGATAGCTTTTGGGCTATCAAACACTACCTAAATAAACTAAGGTGTTATAGATATGTTTAGGGAATAATAGTCCGCGGCAAATCTCGTTTCAGAAGCCGAAGCGACGTGATGCTTCGTTTCAAAAAAAAAAAAAAAACTTTATCCTTTTGAAGTGACGTGATGCTTCGTTTTAAAAAAGAAACTTTATCCGTTTTCTTTAAATCTCTGCAACGGATATATTACGAAACGATGCAGCTCTCCGGCAATCAATGCTTCATAGGCTCAAGCACCGCGGCACTCAATTTCTATAAATCCACATACAAATCAAATCAAAAAAAAAAAAAAATCTATTCTTGTCTACAATCGAGTTTTCATTAGTGCTTTGGTGCAAACTCGATAAAAGGCTTGTCTTATCCTGCAGCGTATCTGAGAGGGTGAAAATAACGCTTAAGGAAAGCGTTCCTTGCGTGATTCAAGCCTATCCTTATCTTCTTCTATCTCGGTTCTTATCTTCTTATCTAGACTTTCATTTTTAAAATTTTCCCAACAATCTTAAGCGTTATTTCAATGAAGACCGAGACTTCTGTCGCGACTATCAAGTTGATGAACCAAGATCTTATCAGACTCGATCGATTTGATAGCACTAATTTCACCCGTTGGCAAGATAAGTTAAAGTTTCTTCTCACTGCATTAAAGATCTTCTACATCCTCGATTCGGACTTGGTGCCTATACGGACCAACTGAAAATGACTTCGACGAAGTCAAGGCAGAGCGCAAGAAGCGAAGGGAGGACGAATTCATATGCCGTGGGCACATCCTCAACGCTCTATCCGATTGATTGTATGATCTATACACTAACACATAATCGGCAAAAGAGATATGGAACGCATTGAAATACAAGTACAAGGCCGAGAAAGAAGGTACGAGAAATTTCTCATCTAAATATTTTGATTTCAAGATGTGTGATGAGAAGTCAATTCTTGCACAAGTGCATGAATTGCAAGTGATTGTCAACAAACTCAAAGCAGTGAAAATCGATGTTCCCGAGTCTTTTCAAGTTGGTGCGATAATCATAAAATTACCGCCGTCTTGGAAGGGCTATAGGAAAAAACTTCTCACAACACCGAGGATTTTTCCTTGGAGCAAATTCAGAAACATCTTCGAATCGAGGAGGAATCGAGGATGAGGGAGAAGTTGGAGAATGTCAACGTTGAAACTGGGTTTTCAAAGGCCAATGCTGTGAGCAAGCCTAAGAAGGACAAAAAGGATGGCAAAGCAAACTATCTTGGTCCCAAAAAGAATCAAGAGAAGTTCAAGAAAAGAAGCCCAAGGGAAGCTGTTATGTGTGTGCAAACCCGGGCATTTTGCTCGTGACTGCAGACACCACAGGGGCCAAATTAAGGAAGCAAATGCCACCAACGACGATGATGAAATCATCACCGCCGTGAGCGAAGTCATGGCGGTCCATGGCAAGGTCCCGATGGTGGTACGATACTTGTGCCACTCCACGTTTCCTATGATAAGTCTATGTTCAAGACTTATGTGGATGTCACCGATGGACAAGAGATACAGATGGGCAATGAAGGCCGGTCCAAGGTGTATGGCAAAGGAAACGTAGAACTCAAATTCACTTCTGGCAAGAAAATTACTTTGTCAAATGTGTTGCATGTGCCGGATATGAATAGGAACCTTGTTAGTGGGGATCTTTTGGGCAAACCAGGAATAAAATCTATTTTTGAGTCGGGCAAACTTATCTTGACCCGTAATGGTATATTTGTTGGCAAGGGCTATTCTAGTGATGGAATGGTCAGATTATGTATCATTGACCATTCTATTAATAAAGATGTTGCTTCCGCTTATATGCTTGACTCAATTACATTATGGCATGGTAGACTAGCACATATTGGAATTAGTACCATGAAAAGGCTTGTTAAATGTGGTTTGATTTCTTGCAAAATTGATGAGTTCAATAAATGTGATATATGCATTAAATCAAAGATGACTAAGAAACCTTTCATAGCGTTGAGAGAAATTCCAACTTATTAGAACTTGTGCATTCTGATATATGTGAATTTAATGGCATGTTAACTAGAGGTGGGAATAGGTATTTCATTACCTTTATTGATGATTGCTCTAGATTCACATATGTTTATTTATTAAAGCATAAAGATGATGCTTTCCATGCTTTTAGAATATATAAAGCGGAGGTAGAAAATCAGTTAGGTAGAAATATTAAAATCCTTAGAAGTGATAGGGGTGGAGAATATTTTTCTAATAATTTTAATGCATTTTGTGAAGAAAATGGCATTATACACCAAAGTTCCGCACCACGTACACCACAACAAAATGGTTTGGCTGAACGTAAGAATAGAACATTACAAGAGATGATCAATGCTATGTTAATGCATTCCGAATTGCCATTTAATTTATGGGGTGAAGCTTTATTTGCTGCTTGTCATATTTTAAATAGAATTCCTTTAAAGAAAACTCAAATCTCTCCATATGAGATATGGAAAGGAAGAAAGCCCAATATTGGGTATTTCAAAGTGTGGGGGTGTCTTGCCTACTACAAGAACCTAGACCCCAAAAGAACCAAATTGGGTCCCAGAGGGATAAGAAGTGTATTTGTTGGTTATGCCACAAATAGCAAAGCTTAGACTCTTGGATCTAGAGTCTAACGTGATAGTGGAATCTAGAGATGTGGAGTTTCTTGAGAATTTAAAGAGTAATAATTCTCAAACTCCTACAAATTTAAAGAGTAATAATTCTCATGAGGAGAGATCTTCAAAGGTTGTTGAAGAACAACCGGAGCTTCGAAAAAGTAAGAGAATCCGAAAGGCTAAGGATTTAGGACCCGATGAAATAGACTCTCAACTTATTTCCCTTTATTTAGTTGAAGGAAGTAGAGAGAATTTTATCCGTAGGGTACCTATTTTTCTTCAAGTGGAAGATGATCCTAAAACCTTTAAGGAAGCTATGGCTTCAAGGGATTCAGCCTTTTGGAAGGAAGCTATTCAAGATGAAATGGATTCCATTATAGCTAACCACACTTGGGAGCTTGTAAATTTACCCAAAGGGTCTAAGCCTATTGGTTGTAAATGGGTGTTTAAGAAGAAGTATCATAATGATGGTACTTTAAACACCTACAAAGCTAGACTAGTAGCTAAAGGTTTTCGACAAAAAGAAGGAATCGACTATTTTGATACATATGCACCTGTAGCTAGAATAACAACAATTAGAATATTGTTTGCATTGGCTTCATTGCACAACCTTTATGTTCATCAAATGGATGTCAAAACGGCATTCCTAAATGGTGATCTCGATGAGGAGGTCTACATGGAACAACCAGAGGGTTTTATCCTACCGGGTAATGAACATAAAGTGTGCAAGCTTGTTAAATCCTTGTACGGATTGAAACAAGCGCCCAAACAATGGCATGAGAAGTTTGACTCTGTCATACTCACAAATGGATTTGTTCACAACATTTCTGACAAGTGTTTATATACTAAAGTGCATGGTGACTTTGTGGTATATGTATGCCTTTATGTTGATGATATGTTGATCATTAGCAATGAAATGAAAGGCATACAAGAAACGAAGAGGTTTCTATCATCTACTTTCAAGATGAAAGATCTTGGACAAGTTGATACTATTTTGGCATCAAAGTGAAACAAAATAGTGGGGGTTTTGAACTTAGTCAATCACATTATGTTGAGAAAGTGTTACACAAGTTCAAACATTTGAAGTTCAAAGAAGTGAATACCCCGTTCGATCCAAGTCTAAAGCTTGAAAAGAATAGTGGACGAGCTGTGGCTCAACTTGAGTATGCAAGTGCTATTGGTTGTCTAATGTATTTGATGCAATGCACTAGACCCGATATAGCATTTGCAGTTAGTAAGCTGAGTAGGTTTACTAGCAACCCGAGTGTAGAGCATTGGAAGGCTATTGGTAGAGTCTTTGGTTATCTTTTGAAAACCAAAAGACTAGGTCTACAATACTCTAAATTTCTGTGTATTGGAAGGATATACCGATGCAAGTTGGATATCAAGGGGGGAGATAATAAATCTACCACTGGTTGGGTGTTTACACTAGCGGGTGGTGCAATATCTTGAAAATCCAAGAAACAAACTTGCATTACACACTCAACAATGGAGTCAGAGTTTGTGGCTCTAGCTT